>WOXC01004850.1:0-242587 GCA_011680675.1 Gymnobelideus leadbeateri | reverse complement strand
GAGAGAAAGAGGGAGGGAGGGGGAGAGAGAGGAGAGAGAGGGAGGGAGAGAGGGGGAGGAGAGGGAAGGGGAGAGAGAGAGAGAGAGAGAGAGAGAGAGAGAGAGAGAGAGAGAGAGCGCTGTTTCAGTGATCCGAAGAGACTGTGTGCTATTTCTGTGTTTCTTCCAGAGGGAATCAACGCTTCCAATGCAGAACAGTTTTCCTGCTGGGAGGAAGAGTCAAAGGTTTGGAGTAATACTGATCTATCAGCTTTTCAAAAAGGATGAAGTGTCCCCCTGTAGGATGGAAGAAAAGAGAGAAGAAGAAGAAGGAGGAGGAGGCAAAACAAGGCAAAATAAAGCCCCCAAACCCTCTGAGGAGCAAACCAGCAAGAGCAAGAGGGAGAAGAAGTTGGAAAGTTGGAGAATATGGCCCATATGAGAAGGAAGAGGGGAGCCATCGGCATGTAATAGGTGCTTGTCAAGTGCTTCTGGGATCATAGTGGAAAGATTTCTGAGCCTTTGGAACTAATTAATTGGCATGTTGTTTCCCCCAAAGAGGATGCATATAGACCTTCTGAAGAGGAAGCTATCCATTCCTCCCTCCTTCCCAATAAAATATTTTGTTTTGTTTTGTTTTTGCCTTTTTTGGGAGGGCAATTGGAGTTAAGTGACTTGCCCAAGGTCACACTGCTAGTTTTTGTGTGTGTGTGTGTGTATGTGTTAAGTATCTGAGGCCGAATTTGAACTCAGGTCCTCCTGACTCCAGGGCTGGTGTGCTGTATTCACTGCACCACGTAGCCACCCCTCCCAATATAACATTAAAGTCAATTTTTTCATTTTGGTTTTTCTCTGGGCATCTGGGTGGCACAGTGGATAGAGTCTGAGACCTAGGGTCAGGAAGACCTGAGTTCAAATCTAGCCTCAGATACTTCTTAACTGTGTGATCCTTGTCAAGCTACTTAACCTTTATATGCCTCAGTTTCCTCACCTGAAAATAGGGATAATTATAGCATTTACTTCCTGGGGTTGCTGTGTAGCTCAAACAAGATAATAACTTTAAAGTGCTGAGCACAGGGCCTGGGATATACTAAGTTATATTTAAATTTTAGCTGTGATGATGTTTCATAAGCCTCAGCTTGTTCTATAGGACTTTGTACTGAAGATCTTCCTTTAGCTCTTCTGATATTCTTGAATACAGGTCAGCACTCAGATTGTCCATTGATCATCCCTCATTCTCTGTACATGGCTACCTTACCTCCTTTTTTCTTTTACTTTTTGGAGGAGAGAAAGTAGGGCAATTGGGGTAAGGTGACTTGCCCAAGGTCACATGACTAGTTTTTGTGCTAAGCGTCTGAGGCTGGATTTGAACTCAGGTCCTCCTGACTCTAGGACCGGTGCTCTATTCACTGTGCCACCTAGAAGCCCCCTACCTCCTTTTCTAGCTTATTTTTGATGGTATTGTTCATGTGATTCTTGAATGCAAGTCATTTTGGTAGTATGCTTCAGCCTTAGTTCACCATATGTCTTCCCATTGTCTTTAGGTATATTGTCAATTTTAATTCTCTTGAGGTCATGATACTTGTGATTGAATGGCATTGCTGGGAGAATACTGTTACCCTATTGATTTGGGCATTAACTTTAGTGATGTGTGTCACAACTTGTCCTTGCCTACCCATCCTGTTCAACTCTTGCCCATGTTCTCCCAAAAGTTCTCCACAGAAGGTCTGCCTAATAGTCTGGAGGTGTTCCTTGCTTTCTCCTGACATCACAAGGCTGCCAGTGGAGCACTCTGTCTATCTGCTTTTCCTTACTCTATGATCAGCCCATTTTCTCATCCTGTCCTGCAATTCTTTGACTCCCTCCTTTATTACTGTTCTTCAGAATTCCTCATTGGTTATATGTTATAGCCAGCTTCACTTACCATTCACCTATCCATTACCCTCTGTGTGATATTCTTTTTAGTTCTGCTAAGACCGTGGTATTTCAGGTGTTGATACCAATCAGCAGTACCAGTAAAATGTTAGTATTAAAAAGATGGGGATTTATTTTTATGGGAACTTTGGGGTCAAGAAAGGTGCTTTGCAATTTCCAATAGGCAATACATCTCAATTTCCTCCCCTTCCTTTTTAACTGTGGACTCAGCTTATTGCCCAACTATACAGTTTATCTGAGATATACATACTTTTCAATGGTCTCCATAAAGATCCATCCAAAATGTTAAGATGTGAACAGGGGACATTCTTCATCCACTTGCCTTTCCTGTGTGAGTATAGAAACCAAACTCCTCTAGGAGGCTTTGCCAGATCCTGAGGCTTTCTGTCAACCACATAACACCATTTATAAACAGGAACATCTGGATGAACTTAGCATTATCCATAGGGCACTCCTTCTTGACCAGACTTTTCATGGATCTCCTTCATTCCTGTGACAAATACTTTCAGAAAGCATGCTCTCCCTGTTTTATGTCTTACCTGATGTTTTTGTTATCATAGAATCATGCAACAGCATTTCTGTTGTTATGTCTTTCAAGAGTCCTGTATGAACTTGATGCATGGATAGGGGACCCTTTGCTGTAAAAGAACCTGCAGACCAGTGTATTATTCTACCAATTATTCTACCAAATGGAATATTCACAACTTTTAAAAAGCCTAGTAAGCACAATAGGACTTTATATTCTCCAAATCCTTCACTTAATTGTGAGATGATAAAGATGTGTTTCGTTGTTGAATATCACTAGTGAAACCCCCATTATTTCCTCTGAGTGCTGTTGTTGCTGCCATTGAGTCATAGACAGATAATTCATAGATGTTTTGTATTGATTGGCTAGGAGTCCTTGGTAGTTATTGATGTTTTCTCAATCATCTTTTTTACTATTAATAAGATCTGAGACTTATTGCTTGTCTTTTTCTATCATCTACTCATGTACTTTGTGGATCAGTCCACTGAGAAACTCATAATTGTATCACTTCTAGTACAGACTCATATATGTAGATACTGCTATAGCTACAGCTACAGCTATAGATATAGATATAGATATGTAGATATAGACATAGATATACTCTTTCCAATCTTCCTGCATTTATGAGTATTTAATGTATGGATTTTCATGGATGGGACACCTTGGGATCACTGAAAGCCCTATTCAGTTTTCCCAGAATAACCCAGTCTGACCAATTATGAATTGTCATCATCACCACCACCACCACTATTCCCAGTTAGTGTTTTTAGGTTTGCATAGTGCCTTATAAATATCATCTCATTTATCATCCATCTAAGGCATTCAACTGGCTAGATGATAATGAAATATTGTGATACAGTTGAAAGAGAGAGGAACTTGTAGTCAAGGGACTTGAGTTCTAATCTAGACTCTGCTACTCATGACCTTGGACAAATCACTTGGCTTCTCTGGGCTTCAGTTTCCTCATTGCTAAAGTGAAGGTGTTGGAGTAGATAGCATGTAAGTTTTTTTTTTATCACTCTAGATCTATACTTTTATGCACTAATAGACTAATTCAAAAGTCTACATATCCAACTGCTGGGTAAAATACATTCAGCATTCATTTGTTTTTTCCTGTGTGTATTACTAAGTCAATCTTTTCTGGAACTCCTTGGATCTCAATGAGGAAGTCTTATTCTGGGGCACAATGCATTCAGTACATTAAAAAAATGAACCAGTGATAAAGGGAACTTCCAAGGTGAAGATATTCTTTCTACTAAAATTGGTACCTACACTTTTTCATGTCTAGTCTTAGAGAATTGCTTCAGGCACTGAGAGGTTAAGTGATTTGCCCCCTGTTACACAGCCAGTATTTAAATCTCAGGTAATCCTGGTGGCCAGTTCTTTATACTATGATTCAGTTGCCTATCTGTAAGCAGGAGAATCTTGCCATCTTTAGGGGACACCTTTTTCATTTGGATTCTTTTCTCTCCACTCCTCTATTCCATGGGAGCTACGTATGAACTAGCTCCCCATGGAAATTTTGTTTTACTTAATTTCCAACCTACTCTGATTCACCCATTTTTGGGCAGCCTGGCAACCCCTCATTCTTGGGGGTTTATTATATTGGTGCTAGATATAGCATAGATACTTAATTGGTTTAATCCTTCTGTAACTCAGAACTCCCAAACTCCCATTTGATAATATAAGCTTCCCCAACAGCAGGGATAACAGACCAGTGTCACAAATATCCACTGAACATTTTTGAAGAATGTAGGAGGATCTTAACATTTGTGTAAAAATCACCTCATTATGTAGTATAGCCTCTAAGGCTTTTCCCCTACCTCTACTGAATACAATCTTTTTTTTTTTTTAGTAATCAGCACTCAGCAGACTCAACAGGATATTGTATCCCCTATACCTTTCAGTCAGTTGTGCAAAGTGGTGATGTGCTTTCAAAAATCATTGGAGAAAACCTGCTAGTTTCCTTCTTGTTTTAAATCAAGGACAGCCTTGATAGACATAGAACACTCTCATCAAGGTTTTGATAAAGATAAGAAAAAAGGCCAGTGGGTCTCCTTCAACTTTTAAATTCTAACCTTAGAAACCATCAATAAAAATAAATATCAAAATAAGTAATTAAAAAATTATCATCCATAAAACCATAAGTCTTAAGTTCCTTACAATTTGTTTCTAAAATCTGTGCATTAAGAAGTAATGCTAGCATCCTGTGTACTTTATGTTCACTTCTGACTGCATTTTTCTTTTTCTTATTCCTTTCTTTCCCTGTTACTATTATTATTACCACTTATTACACAACTATAAATAGTGAGAATCTTGTTGGCTTGATCCAACTTTCTTCATTTGCTATCACTTCCTGTCTTCCATATCTTTAATGTTTTTAATAGATGCATTTCTTAGGAAGCAAAGCCCTCTATTGTATCAACATATGAAAATTTGTTCAGCCATTCCGCAATCACTGGATGTATAGATTATTGCTACTTTTGTTATAACAAACAAGCTTATGAATATTTTCATTCTGAATTTTTTCTTTTAATAACATCCTAGGGGAAATTTTTCAGTTGTGGCCTTGCTGGGCAAAGGATATGAAAAGTTTTGAAATCCTAACAAGTTTTTATATTCATTTCCAAAAAGATTAATTACATTAATTCACAATTCCATCAGTGGTATAATGTTGTACCTATTTCTTCACATCCCGCCAGGTAGGATTTATTTCATTTAGACTACCATTTACTTTCCCATGTCCAATTCATCTATTCATAGAACTGCCAGGGTAATCTCCCTGAGGCACAGGCTCTTCTCCTGCTAAAGAATCTTTCCTGGCTTTCAATAATAAAAAACTTCTCACATTGGTTTGTAAGGCCCTCCATAAGTTGGCCTTAGTTTTATTTCACATTATTCATTTTTATGCACTCTCTTTTATTCAAACTTCATTTGTTCTTTAAACTCATCATTACATCTTCTCCCTCCAGGATTCACACAAGCCATCTACCTTCTGTGCCTGGAATTCATTCTTTTTAAAATTTCTGTCTTTTAGAAAACTTTATTCCTTTTTTTTTCAAGGGTCATATCTAGTTTCATTTCCTCTGTGAAGCTTTCTTGGATTTCTTCTAGTTGTTATTGTTTTCTTTCTGCCTAAATTATTTGGTGTTTCCTTGTCTGTGTTATATTCCTTAGTTGAATTTAACAAGGGCATCAGGCACAGTGCCTTGAATTTAAATGAAAAAACTTTAAGTTAGTGCTTCACAGTTGTTCTGTTTGCAATTCTCTATTAGAAACTATGAGCTATATTTTAGGAGGCTATTGAAACATAAATCTTTCTTTGAAATCTACACATTCATATCTTTTGACCGTTTATCCTTGGGAACTGATCTTACTCTTATAAATTAGTGATCCTTATAGATTCTTGTTGATCAGATGTTTATCAGAAATATTTATAGCAAGATTATTTTTCCTGTTTCTTTGTTTTTTAATCATGGAAGCATTACTGTATGGTATGCAGAACTCTTGCTACAGACTCAATTCTATCTGTTTTGTTTCCTATAATTTCTTCTATTTGTTTAACTGATAAAAAGTCCTCCTCTTCAAGTACAAGAAGTATATTATGCCATTTTCTTCTAATTTAAAAAATGGTTTTTAAAATATTTAAACTCTTGACCCACTTTGAAATTATTGTATTAAATGATGTTACATGTGAATCTAAATCTTGTTTTTCACCATAGTGCTATTCAATTTTCTCAAGAGTTTTATTGAATAATTCATCACCTGGGGCAAAGTTATAGAGATGAGCCTTTCCATACTTAGTGAGATCTATTCTCAGACAACAGACTCCAGATGAAGGAAGTCTTTATAGAAGTGACACCTGACCTGAGCATTTGAGGGAAGAAAATAAAGATTCTGAAGGGCAGAGAGGAAGACAGAATGCATTCCAGGTATCATGGATGGTCTATGGGAATGCAAGGTGGCAGAAGACAGAAGTTTGGAGAACAGGTGATTAGGCTGAGGGATTTTTTCCCTAGAAGGAACAGAGATGCAGGGAATATTTTTGAGAGGGAGAATGACTAATTTTATGAAGGTAATTTTGGTAACTGTATGATGGATAGAGGGAAAGGGTAGCTACTGGAGGCAAGAATAATAAATCATTGTAAGAATTCAGATGCTTTGTAGGAAGGTTTGATGGGAAGAAGATAGTGGGAGAAAGATATGTATGAAAAAATATGCAATCAATAAAAAAGAAAAATATGTAATCAAGGTAGAATTGTCAGTACTTTCTAAATTATTGGACATGAACATGGCAAAGAAGAGTCAAATGTGATTGTGACATTCTAAGGTTCTGAAACTGAATGACTGTGAAACCCTCCATATGAATAAGGAAAGGTTTGGGGTGAGGGGAATGATTAGTTATGATATGTTGTATTTGGGAGGCTGGTGGAAAATCCAACAGGAAGCTGCCAATGTAGAAGTCCAGGTATTAAACCAAGGCTGGATATAGATTTGGAAGACCTATGGGAGATAATCAAGGGAGCAAATGTAGAGTGAGACAAAGGTCCAGTACTAAGTCTTGGGGCGTATTTAACTGCAAAATCTTTGACAACTGGCTTTAATTAAAGCAAAAATCAACATTTTGATATAATCCATTTCCCATGGGAGGGTTTCAACTTGTTGGTCACTGGACGGACAAGTTGCTCACATTTATTTTTTTAAATATTTTATTTTTTAAATTATATATGAAACAGTTTTTAATATTTGTTTAAAATTTTTTTGAGTTCAAAATCCTTCCCCCCCTCACCTTTAGAAGGCAAGCAATTTGATAGAAGCTATACATGTGTAGTCATGCAAAACTTTTTTCCATATTAGTCACATATTCCATAATTCCATAATATTCTATATTAGTCATGTTAGTAAAAAAACATGAAAAAAAAAGAAAATTTTTTAAAAAGTATGCTTCAATCTATGTTCAGATTCCACCATTTCTTTCTTTGGAAGTAGATAGCATTTTTTCACCATAAGTCCTTTGGAATTGTCTTAGATCATTGTATGAGAATAGCTAAGTCATTTACAGTTGATCATCATACAATAGTGGCACAGTAGATAGAGCACTGGACTTGGAATCAGGAAGACTCATCTTAATAGTTTAAATCCGGCCTTGGATACTGCTAATTGTGTGACCCCAGGCAAGTCAATTAACTCCTTTTGCCTAAGGTTCTCATCTGTAAGATGAACTGGAAAAATAAATGGCAAACCATTGTAGTATCTATCTTTGCCAAGAAAGCCCTAAATGAACTCATAAAGAGTTGTATGTCACTACAACAACAAAACCTATAGCTTTAAGGAAAGCTCTATTTATTTTATGCTTTCTAGTGTTTTTTTTTTCAAATGTGAATGCGTGTTATGTTTTGTCAAAAGGTTTTTCTGCACCCATAGAGATAATTATATTATTTATCTGGGTTTTGTAATTTATATGGTCAATTATTCTGATGGTTTTCCTAATATTGAACCAGCCTTGCATTCCTGGTATAAATCTCACTTCATCATAATGTATATGATCTTTGTCATATATTGCTGTAATCTTGCTAGTATTTTATTTAATCTTTTTGCATCAATATTCATTAAGAAATTGGTCTATAGTTTTTTTCTCTATTTTTATTCTTCCTGGTTTAGTGTCAACACTATACTTATGTCATGAAAGGAGTTTGGCAGGACTCCTTTTTATCTATTTTTTCAAATAGTTTGTATAGCATTGAAACTAATTGTTCTTTAAAAGTTTGGTAGAATCCACTTGTGAATCCATTTGTCATGGTGATTTTTGTTAGGGAGTTAATGATAGCTTGTCCAATTTCTTTTTCTAAGATAGAGTTATTTAAGTATTCTATTTTCTCTCCCATTAATATGGGCAATTTGTATTTTTGTAATCATTTAGAATATTAGATTTATTGTCATATGATTGGACAAAATAGCTCCTAATAATTGCTTTATTTTCCTCTTCATTGATGGTGAATGTACTGCCTTCATTTTTTGATAGTGGTAATTTGTTTTTTTTCCTTCCTTTAAAAAAATCAAATTAACCAATGATTTATCTATTTTTGTGTTCACCTCCATAAAACCATCTCTTAGTCTTATTTATTAGTTCAATAGTTTTCTTACTTTCAATTATATTTATCTCTTCTTTGGTTTTCAGGATGTTTAATTTGGTATTTAACTGAAGATGTAAAATTTGTTCTTTATATAGTTTTTTTTAGTTATTTCTCAATTCATTGATCTGCTTTTTCTATATTTTATTGATGTAAGTTCCTAGAGATATAAAGTTTCCCTTAAGTACTGCATTGGCTGCATCCTATAAATTTTGGTATGTTGTCTCATTGTCACTCTTCAATGAAATTATTAATTACTTCTCTGATTTGTTGTTTGATTTACTTCCTTTAGGAATAGATGATTTAGTTTGCAATTAATTTTTAATCTATGCTTCTGTGTTTATTAAATGTAATTTTCTTGTATAATGGTATGAAAAGGTGCACTTAATAATCCTGCTTTCCTGCATTTGGTGGTGAGGTTTTTATGCCTTAAAACATGGTCAGTTTTCATGTAAGCATAATATACAGCTGAGAAAATCAATATATTCCTTTCTATTCCCATTTCAGAGCTCTATCATATCTAACTTTTTAAAAATTCTGTTCATCTCCTTACCTTTTTTCTTGCTTATTTTTTGCTTACATTTATCTAGTTCTGAGATAGGAAAGTTGAGGTTCCCCACTTGCATTGTTTTACTGCTTATTTCCTTCCATAACTCATTTAACTTCTCCTTTAAGAATTTAGAAGCTATGCTCATTTGATGCACATATATTTAGTACTGATATTACTTCATTTTCTGTCATACCAATCTGCCCCCCTCCTCTGTAAAAGCTCTTTTATTCCTCTTTTATGTGAGAAAATTTGCCCCATCTTACTTCTCCCTTCCCCCCTTTCCCAGTGTATTCCTTTTTCTCATTCTTTCATTTTATTTTTTTGTATATCATCTTAACTCATACCTATGACTTCTATGTATACTCCTTCCAACTACCCTAATAATTATATAGTTCTTAGGAGTTATAAGTATCATCTTCCAATGTAAGAATGTATACAGTTTAACATTATTGAATCCGTCATTATATCTCTTTTCTGTTTACCTTTTTATGCTTCTCTTGGACTTTGTATTTGAAAATCATATTTTCTATTCAGCTCTGGTCTGTTCATCAGGAATCCTGAAGAGGTTTATTTTGATGGATACATGGTCTTGGTTGTGATCCTAGTTCCTTTGCCCTCTGGAATATATTCCAAGCCCCTCAATTCTTTAATGTAGAAGCTGCTAAATCTTGGGTTATCCTGACTGTATTGCCATGATATTTGGTGTTTCTTTTTGACCGCTTGCAATATTTTCTTCTGGACCTGAGATATCTAGAATTTAGCTAGAGTATTCCTAGGAGTTTTCATTTTGAGAGCTCTTTTAGGAGGTGATTGGTGGATTCTTTTAATTTATATTTTACCCTCTGGTTCTAGGATGTCAGAGCAATTTTCCCTGATAATTTCTTGAAATATGATGTTTAGGATTTTATTTTATTTTATATTTTGTTTTATTTTATTTTATTTTATTTTATTTCATTTCATTTCATTTCATTTCATTTTATTTTATTTATTTTATTTTATTTTGCTTTTTGGAGGGCAATTGGGATTAAGTAACTTGCCCAAGTTCACACGGCTAGGTTTTTTCTGTTTGTGTGTTAAGTGTCTGAGGCTGAATCGGAATTCAAGTCCTTCTGACTCCAGGGCCAGCACTCTACTCACTGCACCACCTAGCTGCCCCTGATGTTTAGGATTTTTAAAAAATAATATTATATCCTCCCCAATTACATGTAAAAACAATTTTTAAAATTTAAAAAAAGGTTTTGAGTTCCAAATTCTATCCCTCTCTTCCTCCCCTTCCCCTCCCTGCCCCTCCAAAATGGTAAGCAATCTAATATATGTTATACATGTGCAATCATGTAAAACATATTTCCATATTAGTCATTTCATGCAAAAAGGCAAGAAAGAAAGGAAGGAATAAAAAGAGAGACAGAAGTAAAGAAAGAAAGAAAATGAAATGTAATATACTTTAGTCTGTATTCAGACAACATCAGTTCTTTCTCCCGAGGCAGATAGCATTTTTCATCATGAGTTCTTTGGTATTGTCTTGGATCATTATATTGCTAAGAATATCTAAGTCATTCCCAGTTTTTCATCATACAATATTTCTGTTACTGTGTATAATGTTTTCCTGAGTCTGCTCACTTTACTTTGTATTAGTTCATGTAAGACTTTCCAGGTTTTTCTGAAATCATCCTGCTTATCATTTCTTATAGAACAATAATATTCCATTATAATCATACACCACAACTTGTTCAGCCATTCTCCAATTGATGGGGATTTCAATTTCTAATTCTTATAGGATCTTTTTTTAATCATGGTTTTCAGGTAGTCCAGCAGTTCTTTAATTATCTCTATCCAATCTATTTCCAGGTCAGTTGTTTCTCCAATGGGATATTTCACATTTTCTTCTATTTTTTTCATTCTTTTTATTTTATTTTATTGTTTCTTGATGTTTCATGGGGTCCTTAGTTTCCACTTGCCCAATTCTAATTCTTCATTGAGCTTTTTTGTCACTTTTTCCATTTGGTCAATTTTTCTTTTTTTTATGGAACTCTTTTCTTCAGTGGATTTTTGTATATCTTTTACCATTTGATCAGTTCTGCTTTTCTAAGGTGTTATTTTCTTCAGTATTTTTTGTGTCTCCTTTACAAGCTCCTGATTCTTTTTTTCCATGATTTTCTTCCATCACTCTTATTTCTTTTCCCAGTTTTCCCTCTGCTTGTCTTATTTGATTTGAGCTCTTCTGGGAATTCTTTTTTGGGGTGTAAGATCAATTCACATTTTTCTTTGAGGCTTTGGATGTAGCAGATTTGATTGCATTGTCTTTCTCTGAATTTGGGTTTTGATCTTGCCTATCACTTTAGTAACTTTCTGCGGTTAGGTTCTTCTCCTCCTCCTCCTCATTTTTAGTCTATTTCTTGATTTGTTAACTTTGCTAAACTTGGGCTCTGCTCCTAGGGTTGAGGGAATGCTGTTCCAAGCTTCAGGTTTTCTATGCTGCTATTTTCAGAGCCAATTCTGGTGTTTTATAAGTTTTCAGTCCTTCCAAGGATATATAATCTAAAGACAGCTACACTCACTGCTCTCCTGGCCTGTGCTCTTGTTTGTGAGGGACCACAAACACTGTTTTCCACTCTGGGAAAGGTTCTTGCTCCTTTTAGTGCTTTTCCTTATCCTGGGATTGTGACCCAGAGCCTCACTTGGGCAATGCAACAGAGTCTTGCTCCCAGTGCTAGAAAAGTTTCCTCTATAATCTACTTCTTACCTGTTGTTTGATTCCCTTACAATTGCTCCTGATGCACATGCCCCAAGGTCTGCTGCTGGCTTGCTATGGCTTGGCCCCTGCTCCACTCTCTGTCCAGTGAGGCAGACCTTCCCTGCTGGACCTTCAAAGTTATCTTGGGCTAGACAATTGTTTCACCCTGTCCTTTTGTTGGTTTTGCCACTTCAAAATTCATATTGAGGCATTATTTTAATGTTATTTAGAGAGGAATTTGGGAGAGCTCAGGAAAATACCTGCCTTTACTCCACTATCTTAAGTTGCTCACATTTAGATGATCAGGACTAAAGCCTAGGACAGTCCTAGCTTAGTGATGTTCTTGGTTCTTATTAACCCTAAAATAACCTGGATACTTTCCCCATGGCTCTTGTCATTTCTACTTTACCTACCATTTTCTCTTTGTTGGTCAAATCAATTCCTTCTCCTAGAATGTATTGGTTTCCCTTGTGGATTTTTAGCTTTCTGAGCAGTAATCTTGTTTGCCAAGCAGATGACTAAGTTTTCAGATATTCTTTCAGCAGAATAAGACTTCCAGAAGACATCTAGGTAGCTAAAATAAAGCTAATAGCAGGAGAATACAAATTGCATTATCCATTTCTTCTATTTATTGGGTATTTTGTAGTATTCTTCCACAATGTTATGAGTTCTAATTTTCTCCTTTTATTCTTTTTTCATCATCAAGATTCCCTCATAAATTTTTTGACTTTGTACACAGCTATGATTATCTTCTTGACATATAGTATTTTGTTCTATCAGCCCTATTTTTCTTCAATGAAGTCCACCCTTCTGTTGCCATGTTTATTTCATGAGTCCCAAACCACAAAGCCTCAGTGCCTATATATTTGTCCTTGCCTTGTGCAGAAACTTAAAATACATCCAGTGCCACACTATGAATATTGAGTTATAATTATCCAAGGTCATTCATCTTGTTTCTACTCCCATTTACAGTTATTTTCTGCTGTAATTTACCTGACAACTATTACACTGGAATTTTTTCTTTAGCAAACATGTATCTGAGGACTAACTAACTTTTACTCCATCTTCCAGAAGGCTTTAGGGTTAGCTAATACACAAATCCCGGAAGTTTTTCCAGAGGCGAGTACGTGACACACATGTCAGTGAGCCTGAGTCTCTCTGTAAAAGGAAGAGCAGTAGAAAAACCAGGGTGAGAAGAACCTTTCTTCTTGCCTTGGCTCTCCTCTGCACTAAAGAATCTTCCCATTCCACTAGCAGAGAATCCAGCAGGTATGAGTAACCATTGAGGAATGAGTAAGGTACTGTCTAGGTCAGCCAATGAAGAGGCATCATAGGGAGGAGACTGGACTACTATCATAGATTCTGTAGCTCTTACACTGAACAAAAATAGCATTTCCACTTAGTGCTATTTGTGGGTTGCTGATAATTCTCCCTTCCTGTGCTGAGCTCTGAGATGTTCATAATCAGAGAGTTACCTTTTCCTCCCATGACCCGTAAGCTGAGGGTATGACACAATGGATGCCAATTTGAGAGGAGCTGCTTTTCCTTGGGGAGAGGGGTTAGAATGGAGGCAGAATGAAAATGTCAGTGTACAATATGTGGCTACTTCTTTGATGTTAATATGTTTTGTTTTTACCACTTGAGTTTTAAATGGCTTTCTAAAGTAATGACATTGCTAAAGTGATTTGATGGAATATATGAAAGAGACGTAAGGGAAAACGATTGGCTAAGTAGGTAGAGGAATTGAGTTAAATGCCTAGATAGGTGGAGACATGAACACATCTATAGATATACATAAGAAACTGGCATCACCCTTGTATGGGACAGAACTAATGTGGTAATCAGCTGCCCTGAGGTATTGTCCCAAAAGGCTTGACTGATACCTCTGGAACCCTCTGGCATTGGGCACTACCCATTAGACTTCTATATTGTATATGAGGTTCTTTGTCTTACTGAGTTTCACAGTTATATATGGGATTGTGTACATAATAGACAACTAGTGAATGCTTGCTAGGTTGTACTAAACTGTCATTCTTACCCCCACCCCCAATTCCATGTTCATTTTAAAGCCTTATTTAATAGATCGGAAAATTCCCATGCAAATGTTATTTCTATTCTTCATGAAATGTATATTTCCTTAGCCAAGGGACCAAGCTTTTATTGTAAGGCATCATGTAGAAAATGAAATTCCTTCCCTTTCTTGATACCATCTACATAATCAACTGTCCTCTTCCCATAACCTTCCTTTTCTTCTGAAGAGGTTTTTTAAAAAAATGCATTTGGATCCTAAGTCTTCTATTCCTGACTAGGACCCCCTACTTAAAATTTCCAAAATTTTCTGGCATGATCATTTCATGCCATGATCCTTTACTCCAATCACAAAAATGACTAGCAGTTGATAGGCCTGATAAGTCTCAACAGACTTTCTATCAAATCGCAGACACAGTTTCCAAGAAGCCAGACGAGACACTATTCCTATCAGGTCCCCTTTACAAGGGTGCCATATGCCATAATGATGGGAGCTCTGAGATTATCATACTACCTGGCATATAGTATATGTTTAATACATGTGGTTCCCTCTCTCTTACCCTTTCTGGTCCAACAATGGGCTTTCACACACCTGTTGATATCTAGGAATTCTCACCATGTTAGTATTCTTTTTATGTTCTGTGAGCATTTGCTTTTTAGAGTTCCAATAGTTGTAGTTGACAGTGGTTTTTATTTTTACCAGCAATTAAAACTTTTAAATTTAAGTAATAGGTCTTGATTTTTTTTAGTAAAATATTTTTTTTGGTAGGAGGGGAGATTTTATGGATCCCTCTTGTTTTAAACATAAATCAGTTTCCAAGAGGCATTTTCCTTCTCTCCCCCACCCCCATCACACATTTAATCTTTTCTTTTATCACAGATTAAAAAAAATAAGCAAAACAACACAATGATCATGTTCACCAACATAAACAGCATTTCATAGGCATAGTCCCTTACTAAAAGGAAGGAATTATGTTTGATCATCTAATCTCTAGGGTCAAGGTCAGCCACTATAATCACATTCATTTTCATGTATTTAGGTGGTCATTGTATATCTGTTCTTTTGGTTACTGTTCTTTCTCTGTTGTGATCTTTTTTTTTTTTTTTTGCTTTTTGGAGGGCAATTGGGGTTAAGTGATTTGCCCAAAGTCACCCAGCTAGTGTGTCAAGTGTCTGAGGCCATATTTGAACACTCAGGTCCTCCTAACTCCAGAGCCAGTGCTCTGTTTACTGCGCCACCTAGCCACCCCTGTCTGTTGTGATTTTTGAAGGGTTATTTTCCTAGAGTGTGTTCTCTCCTTCCTCAACCTGTGATTTTATCAGCATAGAGACTTTCCTAGGGAGGAAAATCAACTGATGTTAGGGATGGCTATGTGGCCCAGAGAACAGAATGTCAGGTAGGAGTCAGGAAGAACTGAATTCAAATCCATTCTCAACCATTAGTAGTTATGTCACCCTGGGCAAATCACTTATCCCTATTTGCCTCAGTTCCTTCATCTGTAAAATGAGCTATAGAAGAAAATGGCAAACCATTCCAGCATCTTTGCCAAGAAAATCCCAAATGGGATTATAAGTAGGACCCTATAACAACAGCAAGGGGAGGCAACTCAGCTGCTGTAGATCAGGCAATTTATAATAAAAATGATAGCTAGTATTTACACAGTGCTTTATTAAGGTTTCAAAGAGGTTTACAAATATTATCTCATGTGATCCTTAGAACAGAACCTTGTGATCCTATTATGAGGAAACTGTGGATTGGAGCTGACAGCTACTAAGTGTCTGAAGCTGGGTTTGTACTCTGATCTTCCTGACTGTAGTCTAGAGCTCTGTCGGCTGTACCAGGGTTGGAGGTGGGGCTGGTTGTGGGACTGGTACTGAGAGGTTAAGTGATTTGTCCTGACTATGGATCAGTGGCAGAATCTGAACTCAAACCTGTTTGAGGCTGGCTCTGTATGGACTATGCCAGGATGACTTTTTGAAAAGTTTCAATGGGCTAAGTGACAGGTGAAGTCCTGATTATCTCTGGCCTGCTTATTGATACCAGACATAACAGAGAAAAATCCCTTTCTTATCCAACACAAAGAAATGCTTCAAATAGTGGGAATTTCAGTCCTTTTGGGAGAAAGATCAGTGAAAAGATCAGTCTTGTGAAAGATCAGTGGTGGGGGTGGGGATGGAGTGGGCTGTGATGCTTTAAGTGGGTGTAGTCAGTCAGCAAGCATCCAGCAGTCATTCTACCTGCTTATTCCACCCTTTTGTAGAGAGCTGATCCTGCTCAAGAAAAAGTCCATTAAAATTTTCTCCCCTTGATTTTGTAGGCACACCTTAGATGAAATACATGCAGGTCTGTGTAAACAGTTGCTGTCCTAGTCACTGAACACCTTACATAGAAATCTGCCTTGATAGAGAAATAGATAAGTGGAGAAAGGTGATAAAGCATTTATTAAATATTTATTCTATGCCAGACAATTTGCTAAGAACTGATGATCCAAATATAAGCAAACAAGAAGATTCTTGTCCACACTGTGCTTGGTGAGGATATGGCTGAGAAGTTCAGGGGAGACCTGGACCCTGGCAGTAAAGGCAACTACCTCTGATTGATTCATTTCAAAGCTCCAATATATGATCACTTTTATTAGATTTTGCTATTTGACTAACACTAAGCATATTGCTGTGGGTGATAAGGAATAATGATGTCTCTGCCTGATTCTTTGACTCCTTTCAATTGGACTAATTTTCCAATAGCTTTTGAAGTGATTTAGTAGTGTTGATTGTTAATAGGGAATTCATCAACCATCTTATGCAATCCAATCAATCAGACCCATACCTGAACATGGAGCTCCCCTATGAAACCTTTAACAAGCTGTTAGCCATTTTTCCTTGATGACTTCTGGTGAGTTTTAGAATAGAGAGGTAACCTTTGCAAATTACAAGTTGGAAAACTGAGGAGGGAGATTAGGAGAAAAATGGCAAGAATGGGAGAAAGGATAAAGAAGAATTGGGATTTGAAGGGGTGGAAGGAGTGAGAGGGGGAAGAGAGAGAGACAGAGAAAGGCAGAGAGGGAGAGAGACAGAGAAAGAGAGGGAAGAAGGAAAGGAGGAGGGGGAGGGAGAAAGGGACAGAGAGAGAGGATGTAAGCCAGGAACTCTCAAGTGCTGATTATAGCAATTAGGCTGACATTCATTATGGTCTTGGACTGATTCCTTAATTCCCCGCCTTAGGGAGTTTACAGCCTGATTATCAGGTTTCCCATATGTAAAACTACAATCCATGTCAAGGATTACATACCTAAGAGAAGCTCAGTAATATTTACCTACCTGCCTCAAGGGTAAAGTGTGGGGATGTGGCTAAATTAACTTTTACTACTACTGTTATCAAGAAATCCAACATTTGTGAAGGCTAACAGTAATAAAGTTAATTTTATTCAACTCAACTTGCATTTACAAAGCACCTACTATGTTCCAGGTTCTGAGTGTAGATACAAAGACAAAATGAAGTAGTCTCTACTCTCAAGGAGTTTACATTTTACTTTGGGGCCGGGAAGTAATAGGGGATAGTGGGAGAAATTGACCTATCTCTTATTCTATTATTTGATTCTGAGAATATTGGTTCTTCTGCAATTGGGGATCACTAGAGAGGTCACACAACACTAGAATTAGGAAATCTTAATTTTTTAAAAAGGCCAGAAAATCCTCATTTAAAAAATGAATTAAAATTGTAAATTAAAATTAAATAAATAAATAAAATTAAAAAAAAATTTAAGTCCAGAAGATGAATTCTAGGCTTGTGAGCCTAATGTAAATTTCTAACAAAATTCTAGAACCAAGAATTCCCTATATAGATGACAACAAAAGTCTACTAAAAAAATCCCCAGTGCCTAGCAAGGTTCCTGATTTATAGCATATGTTTAATAAATGCTTATTGGACTGAAGTAAATGAAGGTGGAGCAAATGTTAGGTTTCTCTTAGACATGTTTTGTTCAGGTTCTTGAGCTTCCATCATATCTCCCTTGCTTCTGGATCCACTTCCTAGGCATCTCCAAGCCCCATTGCATGTACTATCATCTCCTCAACTTTACTCCTAGACAGAACTAGACTCCTGCCCCTGGGAACTGGGCCATGGTTGACGAACTCTTAACTTTATTTTTCTAGTTCCCAAGGCTCCCATTTCTCAACCATCTCTAAGCCATTCTACCTATGTGTATCCTCTGCTATGTCCACCTTTCCAACTCTTGTTGCCCTCTATGTGTTGTCTTCCCCCATTAGAATATGAGTTACCTGGAGGCAAGGACCACATTTCTTTCTGAAATTTATAACTCTAGACATTTAAATGTTTATTAAATGTTTTTCATTCACTCATTCATTCATTCATATCTGTCCTGCCATTTCTTTCAATCCTGGAGATGCCACATGGAATGATTTGGCAAAGCTTGAGTTTCTGAGCACCATGATCCAACTCAGAAAACCAGTGACACACGAATGGGACAAACAGTTCTTGTTCTCTGTGGATGATCCAGTTGAAGGACCACTGCCAAAATTGGGTAAGATTTGCCATCATCAGGTCATTCTTTCATTGCAATTTATATCATCACCTGACCTGATACTAAAAATGAATTTCAGTTTGTGACAAGAAATCAGATCTGCTCACTCCTCTACTTCCAAGCCTAAATGATTTCTGAGACTACCACTATGAACTTCAGAAAAGAATCACTTGTAAAGAAAAGCTGAAAATAAACAAGAAATTAGAACTGGGTGTTAGTAGACCCAGGTTCTAGTCCTACTACTATATAACTACTTGTATGGCCTGAGGCAAATCTCTTCAACTTTTGAGACCTTGATATACTTCTCTGGCAAAGAAGAGATTGTTGCATAAGGAGACTACTAGAGACCCTTCCAGCTCTAAAGCATAATGATTTTATGAAGAGCCTTTAATGATTAATAAATTAAATATTATGCTATGCTTCTAGTAATAATTAGTATTCATTCAAAGTACTGTAGTCAGCTTTACCCCCCCACCCTGAAAAATAGTATATGTTACAAGTGGGGCTTGACTTATCTTTCTATCTTCAAGGTTAGCCCTTGGTCCATTGCAGCACGCTTTGTATTCTCAGGGTTGAATTCTTCAGCATAGAAAATGAAATAATTTTCTTTCCTAAGATTTTGGTATTCTATGTTCAGCCTGGATGAGGGGGCAGGGCCATGATAGCTGTATTTAAGCATTTGAAGGGCTACAAGGAAGGAGGATTCGGTTTGTTCCATTTAGTCACCCTGCCCTCCATTCGTTACATGGACTAAATTTTCATTCTTTTTGGGTTTGGTTTTTATGTGTTTAGACTCACTTCCTGAGGAAAAGCACACAATAGGATCATAAGTTTGGAGGTGGAAGGGCTTTTAGAGGTCATCCTATCCACCAACTCCAATTCTAAAATAGAAAAACTTGGGACACAAAGAAATAAAGTGACATCGAAAAAGTCACACAAGTGGTGAGTGGCAGAGACAGGATTCAAAACCAAGCCCTCAATTCATGACCCTTTCCACTATACCACACTGTCACAAGGGATGCCCAAATATTATCACTTATTTTATTTAGATAATGTACATCAAAACCCAATTGTACATAGTATCACTCAAAGAGAATGATTTTGTCTCTATCATCTCAAATGAAGTTGAATACATCATTTGGTCATCTCCACACATATTCTTTTTTCTAGTACAAGGTAATTTATGAAGTGAAAGCTCTAATATCTGAACACTGAGTGAATTAAGTGAGACTGCAAATATGGATGACTTGGTTGGCCATGATGTAATGAATGGGGCACTGGAAGGGCCAGTTTCATGACTTACACAGTATTAATGACCATAGCAGGCAAAAGTAATTTTGGAGTTCCTGCATCCAGTTTACAGTCCTAAGAGGCAGAAGCTTGGTATTGGGGAACCTTCACAATCTTCATGTTAGGGCTATTTTTCTCTTCCTCTTCCCCCATCTCCTCCTCTCCTTTCCTTTTCTTCTCTCTTCTCTGGTCTTGTCTTATCCTTTGCTCTCTGTCCACAAGTGGCTTTATTTAAATTAAGATCTGATTTGAACATTTTCCCTCAGAAATCTTCTGTTTATATTAATCAATAAAATATGATACGATGCCTCCTAATGTAGGAGACAGAGCAGTGATTTTGGAGTCAGAAGATCTGGGTGTGAGTCTGGAATCTGATACCATCCTCTGGCCTTGGGCAGAGGCCGCTTTGGTGCTTTGTCTCAATGTTTTCTCTCTGAAAAGTAGGAATAATAATACTTGTACTCCTTACCTCATAGGTTGCTATAAGGAGAACACACATTATAAGAATGTGAGCTATTGTTATTAATAAACCTTAGTTGGGGTGAAGAAACACTTACCAAATGATACAATGCTTGGATTTCTCGGGTCTAACTTACAATTTGTGCATATGAGGTTTGACTGGCTGTTGGCTTTGTCCACCTGGATGCCTCCAAGGCATCTCAAATGAATGTGTCCAAAAGAGAACTATTTTTTTCTATTTTACAACCTACCTATTGTCCAAATATCCCTACTACCATTGAGAGCATCATCATTTTTTCTGTTGCTCAGTCTTGAAAACTTTGGCATCCTTCATATTCCACTCCTCACATATTGATTCAATGCCAAGTCTAGTCCAGTCTACTGCCATAGTGTCCCTGGCATTCATGCTTTTCATTCACACAGCTGCCATCCTAGTATGGACCCAGCTCTTACCTCCCCCTCGCAATGACCTCCTAATTTGTCTCCTTACGTTCAATCTCTGCTTATTCCAATCCATCCTTCAGATGGCTGTCAAATCAAGATTCCTTTAGGATGGATCTGATGATGTCACTCTCCTATTTGAGAACTGTCCATGGCTCCCTATTATCCCTCACCTCCTCTGTTTGACATATAAAGCCCTTCACAACATCACTCCAAACTATCTTTCCAGGTTGATTATGAATTTCTTCCCCTCACACGCTTTATGTCCTAACTCTACTGGCCTATTTGCTGTTCTCCAAGTATGGAATTCTTCCTACCTCTTCTATACAATTACACAGACTGTCCCCCATACCCAAAATCTTCTTTCTCATCTCTCCTTCTTGAAAACTCTAGCTCCCTTCAACACTCCCCCTAAGCATCACCTCCTCCAAGAGACCTCTCCTGTTTCTCATCAAAAGAAGAAAGTGCTTCCCTTAATTAACTTAATGTTTATTTCACATAATTGATTGTATATTTAGAAATGTATGAGTCATTTCCCTAGATAGAATGTAAGCTTCTTGACACATTTATTTTGGTCTTTTATCCTCAGTACCTACCACATGCTTAACACATGATACACACACACATATACATATAATAGACACTATATATATGTATATATAAATATTTGCCAATTGATTAATTTGTATTTACTTATCCGTCTATAACATGTTGTCCTCTCTCCCTAGTAGAATGTGAATTCCTTGAAGGCAGGGGCCAACTATCTGGTGGTTAGTGTCTCCAAACTCCAAAGTTGTGCTGAACTTTGGAATAAAGAAGTACAATATTTAGCTGGGTCCATGCAACTAGGTAAGACATAAATCATGATTTATCAAATACTCCCTAGAATGTCTAATTATATTTTAGTGGATAAATTCAATGATGTCAAATCATTATTGTGGTAAAGAATCACGCAAAGTTCACCAAAGAACAACTTAAAAGCAAAGTAAATTTCTCAAAGACCTATTTAACATGCTTCCCTCACTCCCCACCCCTGACAAATACATACTTAATCCTTCCAATCTTTGTAATGCCAACAAAAGCTTCTGTACTGTCATTAACGTCTTCAAGAACACAAGACCACCTCCACACCTTGAGGAGATGTTGGAGGAAGATTTAGCGGACCAACAAAAAGATCATAATTGATTTTTTGAGCTCTAAGGTGGAAGATCCAAGGGATGGATGTCATGCCTACTTTTGAGACTATTATTTCCCAAAAACCTGTGCATGACTTTAGCAGCTTTCAGTGTACCAATTTTAAAGGGATAATAGAAATTTTGTGGGAGGTAGTAACACATGGGAGTGTGGATGCCTGAGAAGAAACTAGGAATTCATGAAGGGAAACCAGTGATGAAAGAGAGGTAGCTGATGGTATTAGAGAGGTGATGTGAGCCAATGAGAGAGATAGGGAAGGTAGAACTTGAGAGAGTGATGCATGCTAACTGTTGTTATGAAACTGAAAGAAATGTGATTGCAAAGAGATTCTCTAGAATCTTAACACCTGGATATAAGCTTAATTTAACTATGTCCACTTTCCAAAGAACTGGGATGCTTGTTCATTGCATGGGATATGGGAAGGTAATAGCCCTTGGGGTAGAGGTCTTGAGTAGACCAACTATATGATTCCTTTGTACATAGTAGGTACATAATAAAGACTTTCTGACTGACTGATTTCCTTTGTTATTTATGATATTTCATTTCTTAATTGTTTTACTAGATTTTCTTTTTGACCTGGACTATATCTAGTGATAGTCGCCATTGGTGGCTTGTGAGCTATGGAGTTTTCAGCAGTTAATTACTCAAAATGGCATATTGAACCTGAGAAGTAGGGAGTGGTCTCAGAACAATGGGGAAACTGGGCTATAGGACTAATCACAGTTTACCATGCCTGCTGAATGTGCTTAGTTATATGTGGCTTAATATTTGAAATAAGCATCTGCTAGGGTCAGGATAGACCATTTGTCTGAGTTATCAGAATTAATGGCTCCCTGCTCAAATCCAACAAGTAACTTTGTGACCCTTGACTTTATTTTTTAAAATGTAATCAGAATGTTAGCACTGGAAAGGACCTTAGACACCGTTTAGTCCAATTTCCTCATATTATAAATAAGGAAACTGAGGTCCAGGGAATATGGCTAACTTTTTAACACAACCAAGGGACATCTATCCAGCAGTATATTAAATAGTTCAGTAGTCACATTATGGAGAGCATGTTACCTCAGAGAAACCTCAGTTGAAAGAAAATTAAAATTACTTCCAAGGGTTTTAGTATGAACACTCATCACAATCATTAAAAAAACACTTTTAGCTGGGGGAGGAAGACAGCTTTGCTCTCATTTACAGTAATTTGCTTCATCTGAGATATATAATACTGTCCAATTATAGCTTTCAGTGTATTGATGATAGCCCTTCCCTTCCTTGTACATATTTGGCAAAGGAAGAAATGATGGACAAAACAGAAAGAAAGAAAGTAAAGAAAGAAAGAAAGAAAGAAAGAAAGAGAGAAAGAAAGAAGGAAAGAAAGAACAGAAGGAAGGAAGAAAGAAAGAAAGGAAAGAAGAAAGGAGAGAAGAAAGAAGGAAAAGAAAAGAAATAACAGAAATGCTATTCATGGAATAGCAATAGTCTTTGGAAACTCCCCTTCTAAGAAGCTTCAGTGGTGTTCTGGTTTTCTATGAACAATTAGGATAAATTATCCAACTTTCACTTCTCACAAATCAACCTTTGTTGGGTGGGATGGGGGAGGAAGAGTGAAAAGGGAAGTCAAATTTTTGCTCTGACCACTTCAGAGTTGTTGGGAGTATGAAAGCTCTTTGAGCACAACAAAATGATTGACAAATGGAAGGTACTAATATTACTATGATTGAAGAAGAAAATATTCTTTGAAAATTTTCCTCCAAGTCTCAGAGCAACAAGAACATTTTTGGGGGGGTTGGTTTCCCTGAAGGCTGGATCTCAAAGCATCACAGCCTTCCTCCTCTCTGAGCAATTGACATTTTACTAGCCTAGGTCTCTGCCCCAAGTGATTTTGGGGGGCCAGAACTGGCTTCAGCTTGATGCTGAACTCTTTCTCTCAGGATTAATGCAGTTCCACGCACCCCCTTCCCTCTCCCCAAAAGTGTCCTGTCCCACTTTTTTGTTCCGCTCCCTCTCTTCTTCGGTTCTTTGGCCCAGCACTGAGGGTTCAAAGAGCTGCAATGCTGGTACTATGGGATTGATTTCTGTAGTTTGGGTCTCTGAGACTTTGGGAGTGATGTGTAAAGTTTAGGGTTGGCCTCTCTTTCAAGCCCTGACATGCCTTCTACCCTTTTCCTTCTGTTCCTTTGCTCTCCTGGAGAGATCTTTTGTACCACAAAATGTTAACACTGTCGCCCCTGAGGTCCTGGCTGTGTGTTATGTTCTGCAGCCTGGAACACGGCCTCAGTCTGCTTCTGCAGCCTGGAACACTGCCTCAGTGCTGCCTGTCACAGCCTGAGCCAACTTCCACAATCTACACCTGGGAATCTCCATGACGCTGTAAAGAGGGAGGGAGGGAGGACCAAAGTGTGAGGCCGGGTTTTGTTGCAAGGCTTTGTGACTGGGCCTTGAGTTGGATAGAGTAGCTTTGCTGTTGGTAGTGTGGTGAATGGGGGGAGAAAGGGTGTTCAGTGTACTGAGGGTAGGCCTCAATTTATGTTTATTTCTTTTTAAAACCTTTTGTGTGTGTCTTACACCATGGTGACAGCTATATTTGCTTTATCTTTGGTATATAATTTCTGTTTGGGAGAGGTCTGAGGGGTTGTAGGGATCAGAGAAAATGCCTACTCTACCATCTTGTTGGTCACATAACCTAGGATTACTATTTTATTCATTAAAAAATTTTTTTTTTCTGGGAATGGGTCTATAGGCTTCACCAGATTATCAAAGGAATCTCTCTCTCTCTCTCTCTCTCTCTCTCTCTCTCTCTCTCTCTAACACACACACACACACACACACACACACACACACACACACACACACACACACACACACACTAAGGACTTTTGGTCCGGAATATCTAGAGTCAGGAAACCTGGTTCTTTAACCTAACTCTCTGTTCTGTCTGTGTGACCTTAGATGAATATTTTTCTCTCTTTTGGCCTCACTTCCTTCATCTGCAAAGTAAGAGGCTAGGACTAACTAATCCCCAAGTTCTAGGCAAGCTTTAAACTCTAGATCTCAGAGCGATTTTCATTTACTTAGTAGTCAGCTAGAAAGGGTAAATAGTCACTCACTTTTTCCTTAAAAAATTAATAACTCAGGGTGGCTAGGTGGCTCAGTGAGTAAGAGCGCAGGCCTCGGAGTTGGGATGACCTGGGTTCGAAACCGGCCTCAGAAAATGAGCACCCACACAGAAATAATGACTGGCCATGTAACCTTGAGCAAGTTACTTAACCCCAATTGCTTTAAAAAAAATTAATAACTTCTATGAGAGCAGAGAACATTTTGTTTTTATTCTTGTATCTCCAACATCAAGGACAGTGGAATATAGAAGGTACTTTTTGTACATTTTTAGAATTAAATTGTGGCCCTTGTTAAATCTGTATGCCCTGAGTAAAGAGATCTGGTTTCATTTATGGAGAATAGAATTTGCTGTGGTAGCTTTGGAAAGACACACTTTAATGGATCTATGATTTCATCAGTTTAGATGTTCCCTCCAATTGTGCAAATATCTATTCATTCATGCCTTACCATCTGGTGATTCTTGTCCATGCCTTCCTGTAAATCATCCATAGGTGTCCTTTCAATGTGCTGAGGTCTTCCTATAGATACCTCAGTATTGGGTAGATACCAATGAGGCTGTCCATCAGCTCTCTTATTGTTATCATGTGACCTACTGGTTCATCTTCTGCAACACCCCCCCCATTATTCATCTCATTCTAATAACATCCTGATGCCTCTTATCTCATTTCTTGTATCTAATGGGCTGCAGATTTATATATTGATTTGAAAAATAATCATTAAGTTCATAAATTCTGTTTGGTTTGAAAAATGACTCCATTGTAATCTGGGGAAAGCAGCAGGGTGTAATAGAAAGAACCTATGATTTGTGGGAGGGCAGCAGGTGGTAGGAGCCCTGAAAGTAGTGTTGGAATGCTGGGGGCAGCAGAGTTCAAGTTTAAAAATTCATTCCAGGGCTGTCCCACTGTGGAGGAAAAACACTAAGGAACTTCAGGACAATGGCAGTTTGGAGCATCCATGTTGCGTTTCTTTTATCGGCTCCTTTCACTATGGAGAGGTTGCTGTTTGCTGGGTCTCTTGGGTACCGGGGCAGATAACTCTGCTCCAGTTAAAGGTCAAGCCTTTTGGCTACTATTATATATCCTGCTCACCCCTGGCTGTTTCAGTTCACATTACAAAAATGTGAAGAAAATATCTCCTGATTTTTTCTTCCTAGTTTTTCTCCCTTAAAGAAAACAAAACAAACATTTTTTTGCCACGTACAATGGAGTGACTGGGCTTATATGGAATTGTGACAGCAAGGCTTTGGATTTCTTGTGAACTTTACAGAGAATAGTCACATCTGGCTTTATAAAACCTTATTCAGTAGGCATACTTTGTTGTCTTAGAGCTTCCCAATGATCCTATGGGATGACCAGTGGAGGTATTATCATGCCACCTTTCAGAGGAAGAATCTGAGATGGAAGAAGCTGAATGACTTGCCCAAAGCCATATACCTAGGAAGGGAAAAGTGGGGATGAGTTGAGTGCTTTTTCCACCCTACCACAGTGGCTTCCCAATTATCTGTAGTAGAGGACACTTTAGTTTATGGGATTGAAAACTACAGTGATCTCTTCCTTCTTCCTGCATTGGGGTCAAAGGATCATAGATCTGGAACTGGTCAGTTCAGAGGACGTCCAGTCAAAACTCCTCTTTTTATAGATGAGCACATGCAAATGATATAGGAAGTCAAAGGTGGGATTTCAGCCTAGGTTCTTTGACTCCAAGTTGGGTGCTTCCCACTGTACTACATTTCTTTAATCTTGTGAATAATTTAATTCAACCCAACTGTCTTTTATTAGGCACCTGTTATGTGTGAAGTATGTAGGTAGTATGTTGTCATAGAGTGCTGAACTTGGAATAAGGAAGAACTGGCTCAAATCCCATTTCTGATACTTACCAAGCTGTGTGGCCATGGGCTTGCTACACAACCTCTCTGAGCCCAAGCAATACTCTAAGTCTAATTTACCAAATGATAGATGTCTTAGAATCTGCATGGGGGAGGAATTTCCATATTATTGTAATTGCAAGCATGTATCTTGTATATATAAGGCAATGTGATAGGAATTGTGGTTAAAAACAGAAATAAAATAGTCTCAGGCCTCAAGAAGCTTAAATCGTGCTGCAATATACACATGGATAAATCAATTTGTAATTCAAGGTGAGAGAGAATTTTAGGGTTATCAGGAAAAGCTTTGTGAAGGAGAAAGCATCTGACATGAGCCTTCAAGGTGCTAGGGAGTCTATGAGGCAGAAGTGAGAAGGAAGTGTATTCCAGAGAAGGGGGGAAGATTGAGCAAAGGTGAGGAGAAGGGAGATGGAATGCTGAATTTGGGAAACAATTAGTAGATCAGTGTGACCAAAATATGAAGTTAATTAAGTTAATTTGGAAAATTAAGTCAAGTTAACAAGGATTTATTAAGTACCTATGATGTTTCAGGCATGGTGCTATGAGCTGGAATTTAAAAAAAGAAAGAGGGAGAGATAAAGAAAGAATAAAGAGATGGAAAGAGAGAAAGAAGACTAAAGGATGAAAGAGAGAGAGGAAGGAAGGAAGAAAAAAGAAAAAAGAAAGAAAGAAAGGAAGGAAGGAAAGAAGGAAGGAAGGAAAGAAGAAAGAAAGAAAGAAAGAAAGGAAAGAAAGGAAAGAAAGGAAGGAAGGAAGAAAGGAAGAAAGAAAGAAAGAAAGGTAAATGAAAGCCAGATTGTAAAGGGTTTTAAATGCCACTAGGGGGTGTCTAAGAACAAGATAAACTCTCACAAACTTGACCTTCAAGACAAACTCTCCTTCAGCAATCTGCTCAAGCTCATGCCATGCTGATTACTCCCTGCCCTCTCCTTTTTTTCTTCCCTCAACCTTCCTCTTTCTGGTGCATGAAGGAAGACCTATAGCCCTTACCAGAAGTTTTGCTAGCGTCATGACACTGACGGATTGCATAGCTCATTCTGGGGGAGGTACTGATTACCTGGACCCCAGATAACACAAAACTGGAAAGGCAAGAAGGGACCCTTGGACAGCTGTGAACCAGAAAGTACTTTCTTATTTACTTATTTTTAGTTTTCAGCATTCACTTTCATATGATTTTGAGTTCCAAAATTTTTCTTCTCTCTCCCCTCCCCAAGGTGGTATGCAATACGATATAGGCTATACATGTACAATCATATTAAACATATTTCCACACAACATTAGTCATGTTGGGAAAGAAGAATCAGAACAAAATGGAAAAACCAGGAGAAAGAAAAAGAAAGAAAGTTTTGATCTGCATACAGATTTCATAGTTCTTTCTTTGGATATGGATAGCATTTTCTATCATGAGTCTTTTGTAATTTTCTTTGATCATTCTGTTGCTGAGAGAGGAGCTAAGTCTAACAAAAGTCAGCCATCACACAATGTTGCTGTTAACTGTGTATGATGTTCTGTTTCTGCTCACTTCACTCAGCATCAGTTCATATAAGTCTTTCCAGGTTTCAGAAAAAAATTTTCTAAGTGACTAAAAAACTTACCATTCACAGTGAAATGGAAACCCACTTTGAAAATGTCTTTATGAGAGGACTGGTCTGCAGATAATCACTGAAGGTCTAAATCTTTGCTTCATTCTCTGATGCTTTAGCTGTTTTGAATGGGATATAGGTGGTGAACTAGCTGATGGCATGGTGCTTTCCAAACATCTTCAGGTTTCAACTTCCTCTCCTTAACCTGACTTGTGCCACTTGTTACTTGATTAGAATCTTCCTTCTACGTGCAAAAGCAATCCTTAGGAGATTACTACTGGCTAAGATTTAATTGGAACAGCCAGCCCAGGAAGGATGGGAACTCTCAAGTTTGAGTTCCTGAGACAAAAAAGAAATAATTCTGATGAAGAGGTAAAGAGAGAGAGTTGTTTCAAGGACCTAATGTGGATGAACAGGGAACTCACCAATCACATTTAGATTTGAAAAAAAAAAATAGATAAAAAGGCTTTTATTTTATTTCTCCAATGGTAGGGAAAGTGGGAGGGAAAAAAATCAATGTATGGTCATTTTTAAAAAGAAAAGATATGTATAGAAGACAGAAGCTAGGTCATATAACAGCAGATAAATTCAAAAGTATGGGATGGTCCTGTAAGAATAGTGTTAGGAGTACTAAAGCTCAGGATGACTTCAGAATGCTAAAGAAATCTAAAAACAACAAGATTTTAAGGTTTAAAAAAGCTATATTGGGGGAAAGAAGATCAAAGAAGAGCTAAGACTACTGTGGACAGAATGACAATAATTTATGACTGAAAGAAAACTTCAATTTTTGTTTGGTTTCTGTTTCCTCTATCAAGCAGAATTATTTTTGCACTAAAAAAAAGCTAATAGGCAATTGATACCGAAGGTAAGTAAGGAGAATAAATGAATATTCAGCTGCCCTTGATGAACTCAAGTTATGAGGCTTTCATGAGTTGCCTATGAGGATCCTGAAAGAACTGGCAGATGTGATGGTTGGGATTTTATTAGTGGTCTTCAAGAAGATTATGGAGCATGATCTAGGCACCACAGGAGGCAGTGTGGCACTGTGAAAAGAGCACTGGATTTGGGGTTAGAGAACCTGGATTCCAATCCTGCCTCTATCATTTCCTACCTGGAGAACCTTCTTCCTGTGTAAATTACTCTAGGACTCAGTTTCCTCATTAAGTAAAATGAGAGAGTAAAACTATGATCCTGTGGTCTGTGGCAAGAGAAAGACAAATGTTCTACTAGTTTTCACAAAAAGGGAAGGCAATGCAATGGAATCTGCAAAATATAAGCTGGTGAGCTTGATTTTGATTCTTTTGTAATCAGTAGCATCTCCCCAACTGTGTGCTAGTAAATGTGTAACAACCAGCTCCCCTCATGAACCCATGAAATACTTTTAAGTTTGATCTTCATTGTTAACGTTTTCTCCATCAGATTATTAAATCTAGACAATCAACAAAATAATAAATCAAGCTCTGATTTGTAGTGTTTGCTGATTTCTGTAAATGTTCACACTGAAAATGTAGCAATTAGCTCTTATGAGTTTGTATGCATTGACTCTAGTACTTCCCTTCATCTCTCTAAGGCAATGGAATGTCATCGTGGTAGTTATAAAGTTCCACGTCTTGGAATAGGCCCCCTTGGATTTGCTATCACAAGATCCTGTGGTGGATGAGATGTAGGTGGTAAGAGAGGGGAAGAGGAGTTGCATCAGACATTTTGTGATGCAAGTGAAGAGATGACAGTCAGAATGTTTGTTCACTGCTGACCCCATTAGCCACTGCCTTATTCAAAGTGTTGAGCTATTATTGAACTCCCACCCCCTCTACTCACAAAAGAGGACTGAGAAAGGTGATATACTTTTACCCTCTTTTCTCTCTCCTTTCCTCTGTATCAGATGATAGATTTACCTTAAAGTTTCTCTGTTATTTTAAATTATTTTTTATTTGAGTAGTATTTTAAAGGCAGATTTCTCTAGACCTGTGTGTTGTCTTATTTGCTAATTGGACTACAAAGGAGTGATCAAATGGATGACTGGGATTGATCCTGAGATGAAAAGAGAAGTGTCACCTCTCTAAAAATGCTCTACCAAAAAAAAAATTATCAACTACAGATTGAGTCATATGGAAGAGAATCTCAGTGATTTTTTGATTTATTAACTTTTGCAAATGTTTCAAAGATACTCTCAAAGACTTTTGTCCCTTAGGCTAAAATGAGATTTTTCAGAGAAATTACATTACCACATCATCATAGGCTGGTGAAAAGGATGGTTGCTATTGTACCATGCATGCCCAGTGAAATCAGGGCAGTGATTAGAGAAGAAGGAAGAGAGAGGAAGAATTGGGAAAGAGTAGATCCATTCACATCTCAAAAACATTTAAGGACAAGGGGGAGGGAAGACCTCTCCTCCCATTTTCTCTTTACCAGCTAACCCTGCCCCACAGCACCACCAAGTAGTTACACTTGGAGCAATTTTAGAACACTATTATGTCTAGGAGAGGAAGTAGTTATCACATCAAAAATAGGTCAGACCTTGGTAACCTATGCCCCTTTGTGATGGAGTTATGAGGTAGAAAATCAGAGCTATAGTTTACCTAGATTTTAACAAAATATTTGATAAAGTTCCTTCTGCCCTCTTGTAGAAAAGGTAGCAAGATGTGGATTAGATGATAGTATAGTTAGTTAGGTGGATGTGGAACTAATTAATAATAAGTCAGCATTTTTGTAACACTTTCAGTTTTGTGAAGAGCTTTTTGTGTTATCTCATTTGGTTGGATGGCTTGAACCTAAAGAGTAGTCTTTAAATGGCTCAATATCACTTTGGAAGGAGATCTCTAATAAATTGGTTGAAGGCTCTGTACTTGGTCCTATGATGTTGAATGAATAATGAATGATAAAAATGCATTTATTAAGCACTCCCTGTGTGTTAGGTGCCATGGTAAGTACCAGGGATACAAATATAAAGATAAAACAATCCCTGCCCTCAGGGACAGTATATGTAAAGGGGAAAAACACATATAGGTAGGGAATGGTGGCCAGGGAAAATTTTTTTTGATTTAGAAATCAAGGTTTGATGAGGAGAGCAATAAGCCAGTCCACTGCCATGCCCTTTTCAGAATAATTAGATTATGACTAACTTGCATATAATGTTTTAATATTTGCAAATTACCTTACAGCATATCTCCTTTGATTCTCACAAACATCCTGTGAGGCAGATGACATTACTATCTCCATTTTACAGATAAAGAAACTGAGGTATAGTCAAATAACGTAACTTGCCCAGGGCCACATAGCTAGGAAGTATCTTCGTCAAATTTGAATTCAGATTTTTCTGGCTCCAAGTCCAACTTATCATACTGCCTCTCAAAAGAATGGTTGTATTGATTTAATTACCATTTCCAGAGCAAGAGGTGAAAAGGCAGAATGGGTATGTGTTGGGAGTGAGGCTAGTTTTCTCATTTGGCAAGACAGAATATATCTCAGGTGAAGAAGAGTTCAGAGCTGAGTTGCCTAGGTCCACTCAGGCATATTTTCTGTGTAAGTATTTTTTTTAAATAAAAGACTTGAATAAAGGTATACACAACATGCTTATAAAATTTTCAGATGACATCAAGCTGGGAGAAATAACAAATAGACTGGATTTCAGAGTCAGATTCCAAAAAGACCTTGAGAGGCTAGAACCCTGGGCTGAATCTAGTAAATCAAAATCTAAAAGGAGCAAATGTAAATACTCAGGCTTAGATTTAAGAAGTCAGCTTCACAAATACAAGATAGGTAGATGGAGTTATATAGCAGTTGTTCTAAAAACGACTGGGGGTTTTAGTGGGTCACAAACTCAGTATGAGTCAGTGGTGTCATTCATCAGCTAAGAAAAGCTGCTGTCATCTGAGGCAGCATTGGGAGAGACATTGTCTGCAGAGCTGAATATAGTACTCCAGGTATGGCTTGAGCAGGGCACCTTGTAATAGCTACCACATGTGTGTACTTATGACAGCTAAGATCCTCCTAATGATTTGGGAGGTTATCTTGTAATAGGTGGTACAGTGGATAGCATACTGGACCTGGCTTATTAGCTGTGTGACCCTGGGCAGGTCACTTAACCACATTTGCCTCAGTTTCATCATCTGTAAAATGAACTGAAGAAGGAATGGCAAACTTCTATAGGATCCTTGCCAAGAAAATCATAAATGGGATCACAAAGTGTTGGACATGACTGAAAAATTACTAAACTAACAATAACAACTAATTTTCATTAGAAATCATATATTTGGAACAACCAGGTGGCACAGTGAATAGAGCATGGGCCCTGGAGTCAGGAGGACCAGAGTTCAAATCCAGCCTCAGACACTTAACACTTATTAGCTGTGTGGCCTTGGGCAAGTCACTTAACCCAAATTACCCTGCCTTTCCCCCTCCAAAAAGCAAATAAAATAAAATAAAATAAAAAATAAAAAGAAGTCATAGATTTATAAATCTTAATTTAGCCCTATTTTACAGGTGAGAAAACTGAACTAGTTTAAATAGCTTGTCCCTGGCCACACAGTGTCATATGTAGAATTTAAATCTATCTTACCTGATTTAATGTCTTATACTTTATTCCCAATATCTTACTCCATGTTGTTAACTTGTATTAAACTTATATACAAATAAAACTATGTGTTTTGTAGATGAACTGTGGTCTAGTGAAATCTCCCCTATTATATTCAGTTGATTTCAGTTCATTTAGGTTTTTCTTAGCCCAAGAACAGGAGTTTACATTTATATTTAGTACACCAGTTTACAAACCCATTTTAGGATTTTGCTGGGGATTGACATTAACCTAGAGTTTCCAGAATCTACCTTATTTTTTTTTAATTAGGACAATATTTGCTAGTCTTGTGAGTGACTCAGAATATGCTAGGAATATGCTTTCCCATTTTTCCATTCCTCATTTCTGTAATTGATCAGCACCAACAGCTGATGATTACATCTGCAAATTGCTTTAGTACCTTGAGATGCTGTTCTAACCAAGAGACTTGGGCCCAGTTAGGGCAGCTGGGCATACTCTTAGGATAACCTCACTTATCTTAAGCTTCCACTTCTTATTTTTTCTATCCTTTCTTCCCCACTTAAAGGATCACTCTTCTTCACTGAGAAGAGGCGAATAAACTGGGAGCTGAGTAGTTCCCATTGCTCTTCTCTCTGTGGTCCACTAAAATGACACCATCTGTTTCAAGCAGCAGGCCTCATCTAGCCTTGCTTTTCTTTCTTTAAGATTGCTAAAAATAAAAGGAAGCAAAACAAACCCAACACTACCTTTTTTTTTTGTTGTTGTCTTTAGAATTTTTCACAAGCCGTAGTTCATTTGGAGCTTTGGTCTTCCTGATGCTATTTAGAGGACCATGGATTTAGAGACAGTCTAAGGCCTTAACAGACAAGTAGACTGAGATCCAGAGCAGCTACATGATTTGCCTATTGACACACAGCCAGGAGATGGCAGGGCTAGGATTCAAACCAGATCCTCTGAGTCCAAATCTAACACTCTTTTCCCTTCCCTTCTATCATGCCTAGCTGACAGTCCTTTTCTGCCATGTCTTATAGCACACTCTGGAAAAGAAGGGCCCATGTCTCAGTTTTTCCAATACCTTTCCTAGCTGCCATGGTCATATGTGTCTTGGTAAGTGAGACGTGATTTCTTTTTTTTTTCCATATGAGGGGAGCCAACAAGAGAGGGAAGCGTGGGGAATTTCATGAAACCCCTGATATTATATATAATCTATATATAATTATATATATCTATATCTATATATATCTATAATATGATTATAGAATTTTAGAACTACAAGGAACCTTAAAGATGATCAAGTCCTACCTCTGAGGTCTGGAGATATGAATAATAAATAGTAGCTCTCATTGAAATAAGGCTTTCTAAGCACTTTCTGTGCTATCCTAAATGACTCAGATGCCATTATTGTCCCCACTTTACAGATGGAAACAGGCATAGAGAGGATATGTAACTTTTCCAGGGTCACACAGCTAGTAAGTGCCCAAGTGGGATTTGAACCCAGACTTCCAGAACCAGCATTAACAACCCAGTTTGCCAGTTCTCACTCTGGTACTTTTCCACTGGACCAAGCAGAAGGTTATGCTGTCATTTTCTTTAGCTGTCTCTTTCACTGGAGCTTCCCTTTTGTGCATCTCCTCTGCAAGCAAGCTGAATCTCATCTCTCCAAATCTATATCTTAGCCTCATCCTGTTAAACTGTTAATTATCTTTTTGCTCTGGTTCATTCTTCACTGCAGTTCGAGTCTGTAATTAAATTCTCATTTGAATTATACTGGAGTCTTCTTTCAGTGTTGGTTTTTCTATTTAATATGCCATTTATTTAGGCAATTACTGCTTACCACTGGGCAGGTAACTACTCAGAGTCTGAATTTCTCATGGAGTGGCCATGTTCCAAAGAAACACAAGGTACAGTGAAATCTGGGACAAGAAGAAAACATAATAGGAGAAGAAAGGACAATTGGTTTTGGGATGAAATAGAAACTTAGGACCCGCCTTTGGCCAAAATTAATCTCTGCTTATATATGAATAATGTTACAGATCTAGGATAGGGGTATGAGGAAAGTGGATGGAGATCCCAGAAATGGAATTAAGAACAGAGAGGAAGAGGACTGGGAAGATGCAACCTTTCTGAGTCTCAGTTTCCTTACCTGTAAAATGAGTGGGATGAGTGGGGTGGACTTTAAGGTCTTTTTCCAGCTTCTGAATCCTATGGCACTATGTTTAATGATCTGGCTTCCCTGGAAACATGCAGTTCAAATGTGTTTGCTCACATTACTCCCTCTCCCTCACTTAGAGAATGCTCTTTTTCTAACCTTATACCTCATGGACTCTCTAGGGTGCTTCAGAGTCCAGCTTAGGGGTCAGCTCTTACACAAACCCTTTCCTGATTGCCCCAGTTATTAGTGACCTCTTCTTGGAATTACCCTTTATTACGTTGTACATACTTCCATGTCTACATGTTATATCTCCTCTCCCCTTCTGACCTTCTCCTTCTCATTCCTGAGAAAGGTTCTTGAAGGCAGGAGGTTTTTCATTGTCTCTACATCCCCCATACCTAGCAAAATGCGTTCCAATTAACAGCAGTTTAATAAGTGTTTGTTGAAGCATTAAATCGAACAAGCTGTTAATTAAGGAAGAGGATTCATACAATTATGAGCTGAAAGAAAAACTTGGAGATCGCCTATTCAATCACCTCATTTTACAAAAGAGGAAACCGAGGCTCAGGGCAGCTATGTGTCTTGCTCAGCATCACAGAGCTACCAGTGGCATAAATTGAAATAGAATCCAGGTGTCTTGGCTCAATTACCCATGCCTTCCATTACATCACCCTGCTGCTGGTTGGAACTAAAGTGGAGACAAATTGAACAATTTCTGTTCTTTCAATTCAATTTGATGAACGTGAACACAAACATAAACAAAACTCAAGGATCTACTTTGTACAGATCATTGGGTTTTGCTAGAGATACAAAGTTCAGATTAGATGTGGTCTCTGCTCTTATGGAACTATTTCCTAGAGGCATTAAGAATGTTATCTGAAGCAAAGGAAATGAGATGCTTCACCTCTCTATTTCATCCAGCTATCCACCCAGGCCATCTGCCTCCTGCTGGTGCAGGCACTGTCTCCCAGCCCTACTTTCTACCATATTTCCCAAGTCACTACTCTCTTCAAGGATTCCTTCTCTCTCTCTCTCCTCTCTCTCTCTCTCTCTCTCTCTCTTCCCCAAACTCAGGACAGTGCCTTATACTAGCAAAGTGCTTAATGAATGATTTTCATTCATTTATTCACTCACTCATTCATTAGACTGGAAATATATGTGGAAAGATAATGACAGGGACTGAATGTTAGGCAGAGCAGATTATTCAGGATGCTAGGGGGGGACCTTTGCAGGTTATTAAGCATAGGTATGGCATGAGCTAATCTATGGATAAAGATTAGTCTGGCAGCCTGTCTCTGATAGTTGGACTAAAGGTGGGAGAAGAGGGAGGCAGAGTTCTTTGGTTCATGCTCAACAATAGAGAAAACATCCTTTTTCTGAACACATTTCCCAAGCAATTTGGAAGAAAAGGCACTGAAGGGGCACTCCAGAACAGGATTTAATTCTCTGGTTTTAATTCTTTGAGTATCCTTCAGCTCAACTTTGCAATTTAATCCTGACCTGGAGACCATCCTTTGCTTCAAGTGCCATTGGTTTTGCTTAGTCCAGTACCTTTCTGGTGACTTTAGTCTTCCTTAGGATTCCCAGCTAGCAGCATGTTTTTTCCAGTCCCTAAAAGCACAAGATGATGATGAAGGGACGAGAGAGAGTCAGAAAGAGAGACAGACAGACAGACAGAGACAGACAGAGACAGAGACAAAAGCAGGGACAGATAGAGACAGAAAGACAGAGACACACACACAGAGAAAGAGAAAATCACAGAGAGAGACAGAGACAGAGACAGAGGTACAGGGAGAGACAGAGACAAAGTAACAGATACCGAGAAAGAGAAGAGGGAGAGAGAGAAGGTGAGGAGAGAGACAGGGACAAAGCCAAACAGAAGAGAACAAAATGAGACTTGACACAGCGGATCCATAGGAAGATTAGGAAAAGACCACAGTGTTTTAATTAATCTCCTGATAGAATTATCTTGCATTATTTGGTATTAGCCCATGAAAGACAGTCTTGCAAAGAAATTTGTGGCCCCAGGACATATTTCTGTCCCTGCAGTGGTTCTTTGATAAACATGAAAATCCCTTTCCTCAGGCTGCCAGAGGCATTCAAACACTCAAGGGGAGAATCATTATGGATAAAGCTCATGCAAACGCATTTAAAAACTGAATAAGAAAGGAAGAATTGGTGAATGGAGTTATCACTTCAAATGGAGTCTGACACAGGAAGCAAACTGCTTTCTACTGCCTAGCAATGTATTTGGAAAATGTTTCTTTCTGATCTCTGATCATGACTGACATCATTACTGTCTATAGCAATAATACTAACAGTAGGGAGGCCATGTGCTATTGTGGAGAGAGCCTGGACCTTGGAGTCTAGTACCTTCTTCTACCTCTTACTGTCTCTGTGACTTTGGGCCAATCACCTTGGGCCTTAGTCTCTTCATCTATAAAATGAGAAGGTTGGATAAGACTGAAACCAAGGTTCCTTCCTTCTCTGGTCCTCTGTGTATGTAGGGCTTTACAAATATTATCTCATTTGATCCACAGACTCTTTCTCTCTGGATGTTCAATCAGCCACACGCAGTTATAATAATTAGCTAGCTTTTAAGCCTAAGGACAATCTAATAGCCCCTCCTGTCCACTTGGTTCTCTTTTCTGCAGTTTCATGAGTGGTTAGAAGACAACACATTAGTCCAATCACAGTGGCCAGAGGCCCGGGAGAATCTGGAGCATTCTGGCAGATATTCAGTTCTCTTTCCTAATTTAAATTTATGTTTTTCTCTAATCCTGGGCAAGGATTATAGGCAAGGGCCACCATGTTCTGCCCAAGTAATAAATACTTGTTGACAACTTTACATTTTCCGTTTAACCTCTTCCTTCAGTTTCCCTCTTTTCTTGTTGACCCTGAACTTGCAGGGCTCCCCAGTTCAGCTTATTAAGTGCTGGGCAAGAGTAGGGTCCCTGTCCCCATTTGTTACCACCTTGTTGTTTCTGGTTCTTGAAGTCCCCACTCCTCAATCAGTACCCCCATTGGTAAGAGAGAGTTTCCATTCCTGCACATTCTTCTTACCAATACAATCAGAGATCCAGTCACCACCCACAGCCCTATTGCTATGGCAGCCAGACATTTTCTTCAGTTGTTGTGATAAAAAAATACGTCTTAGATTCAAATATTTGAGGTAGAAGGGACCTCAAAGATCAGCAATTCAATCCACTTGTCTTACAGAGGAGGAACTGAGACCTGGAGAGGGGAATGTAGCAAGTTAAGTGACTTGACCAAGGTCATATAGGTAATAAGTGGTACATCCCAGATTTGAACCTTATTTCTGACTCCATATCTGTGCTCTTTCTACTGTATCATCCTGCCTTCCTTGATGAAGAAGCTAAAGTCCAAGGAGTAGAAGGGCTTGACCCCAAGTTCAACACTCTTGACTTTGCAGCCATCCTGATGATCAACTTCTCTGGGTCAGCTAGTCTGGTTCTCTGCTGACCAATGTTCAGTCTATTGGTGGACCCATTCTTGAACATCTACCAGGGTAATAGCTTCCAAAACTTATATTCTTCCTGCAGAGACTTCTAGAACCCTGTATCATTTCCATCATGGTGTAGGGCTGGGAGTCAGACTTGAATGAAGAGTCAATATCCAAAGAAATCTGACACAAGAAAACATGTGCTTCCCAAACCAAAATAGTTCCTGATTTCATGGAGGATGACCTGCACTAATTTAAAAGAGATAAGCAAGATCCTTTATCCATATGTATATGTATGTATGTATGTATGTATGTATACATATATGGGTATATAATTTGAAGATGGAAGAGAGAACTAATAACAAGGGGCATCAGGAAACATTTATTATAAACAATACAACAGTAGTGAGGTGGCACAATGGCCCTAGAGTCAGGAAGACTTGGGCTCAAATCCAGCCTCATGTGTTTACTAGCTCTATGATCCTGGGTAAGTAATTTAACCATTGTCAATCTCAGTTTCCTCATCTGCAATATGGGAATATAAAAGCACCAAGATCCCAGGATTGTTTTGAGAATCAGATTAGATCATGTTTGTAAAATACTTTGCAAATCTTGAAGTGTTATATTCATGCTCACTAATTTTATTAAGAGATAGAAGTGAGGACCTATTAAAAAAATCATGATAGCTATTCACACTAGGAAAAACAAGACAGATCATCTACTTTATGGCATACAATTGAATGGGAAGACCCTGAAATCATCCCATTATTTCACAAATCTTAAAAAGGTAACTAATGTAGTTGTTGTTCAATCATTTTCAGTCATGTCCAACTCTTCATGAGTCCACTTGAGGTTTTCTTGGCAAAGATAATGGAATGGTTTGTCATTTTCTTCTCCAGCTCATTTTTATAGATGAAAAACCAGGCAACAGGGTTAAGGGACTTGCCCAGGGTCATACAACTAGGCCAGATTTGAACTAAGGAAGATGAGTCCTCCTGACTCCAGGCCAAGTACTCTACCCACTGTACCACCTAGCTGCGTAACTAATATGTACCTAACTAAAAACTGGTATCATAAATAAACAGAAGGAAACCAAGGTGGATCACATTTAGGAAATAGCATTGTGTTTTCTATGGTTTCAAGTAGCTCAATGTTGCAAAAATCCAGCTCCAATGCTACCGTTCCTCATGAGGTTATATGCCTATGAATCATGAAACAACATGAACCAAAATTTCAGATGACCCAAAGGGCAGTGAAAAACACATGGTGAGTACAAACAGGCTATAGCAAGTTACCAATCATGAGTTACATCTGAGAAGAGGCACAAAAGTGAGAATGATGGTGGTGGCAATGATGAAAGGTCTAACACTTCCATTGTCTTTTAAGATTTGCATACGTGTCCTAGAGTTCCATTATACTCCTGTGAGGGAAGTGTTATTTCTACTTTGCAGATGAAGAAACTAGAACTCAGCAAAGCAACTTGCCCAGGATTACACAGCTAACACATGTCTGAATCAGGATATCACTAAAGTTATATATGACTGGAAAAGGATGGGCACCATTTACAGAAGGAGAGTGAAAGACAACAGATGGACAGCTCAAGCAGCACACTGCCACCTACACAATCTGCACAGAATCAGAAGAAGGCCTCTAATTCTTGACAGATCTTCCACAGAAGATTTACAGAGATGATAGACAAAAATCACAGAGATGCTATGAAATTAAATGAATGAAACTTTTTAAAAAACCACTTACTATATATCAGGTATTGTGTTAATTGCTGGGATGCAAATATGAACATTGACTTTATTTTTTTAAGTGGGAAATAATTTAAGGGGCTGAAACAAGTACTTTTGTCAAGGAGCAAAAGACACTTGGGGAAGGAATCTTGTGGCATTGGTCACTGGGAGATCCCAGACTAGGAGCTTAGTTCCCCAGTCAGGGAGTGTAGGAGGCAAAGTCTTATGGAGGCACATCCTGAAATATCTTGTTAGTTCTCTTCGTCTTATGTGGAAGGATTTGACCTCTTGTTGTACTGGTACCTTTTCCCAAATTATCTACCTTAACAAACTCAAATACAAGTAACATAATTACTTCCTTCATAGCTCCACTTTACATTTGGTTCATCCATTACTTGTTACTTTTGCTCCAAACTCTTCCCTACACTTACATCTCTGTGACCTTGGGCAGATTACTTACCCTTTATTTATTTAACTATATGATGAGAGAGTTGGACCAGATGACCTTGAAAGTTCCTTCTAGATCTAAATATATGGTCTTTACCTGTTCCTGTTCTTTCCAAGCACTCAGATTCCTAACCTTCATGTCATAACCAACTATTCATTCTCATACCACAAATCCCATTGGTAATCAAATTATATTCCTTCCATCTCCATAACATTGTTCATGATCATTCTTTTTTTCCAATCCCTCCAGTCCCCTGCTCCCAAATCTCCAATGATTCCCACATTTGCCTTTCAACTTGTCCCACTCTCAGTCAAACTGTCAAGCTCTTGGCTGTAAGTTTTTCCAGTGATGACCCTGATAGATTATCATTTGCATGCATACTGTCCTGGAGTTGAATTTAATTTTGGATATGCTTCGAAGCATAAGGTATCCATAATTTTATCAAATCTTGTTTTGATTCCTTCTCCTCTAATCTTCACTGACAGGAGCCCTAGTACATTATAAAAGGCCCTCTTGGGTCCTTTCCTGAGATTCTCATCTATTATGCCTTTGTTTTCCTAATGGAGTCTGAGGCCCTAAACTGTAGAACTACCACTGAGAGAGCTCTATTCTTCATGTGCATAAAGAAATTTGGACTGATTTTTTTCCCCATTTCAAAAAAAATATATAAGAATGTGGTTTTTCTGCTCACCAGCTAAGCCTTTGTAAGGATTTTTTTTTCTTGTCTAAATCAGAGCTTAAGCAAATTTAAAGATAAAAACTCCTCCAAATTTCCTGATTCCTTCGACCTCCTTTGAGGACAATGGCATGAACTGGGAGTTTAACTTTTTACCATGAGGTCCTTCAAATTCTTAGCAGTGAGAACCTTATAGCCCTGCTTCTGCTCCCAGAGCTCTCCATATCCTTAGGGAGGACCTTTCAGTCAGAGATATAATGAGAAATCTTGGTGACAAGTAGCAAGTAATGTGCCTTGCTGGGGCAAGCAGCCTAAACACTGCCTTAAAATCACACAATGTAATCCACAATGTGGAAAAAAAGACAAAAAGCAATTAAGGCAAATTTATTTGAGTGGGAGGATGGCTTCTATGCTTCTGAAGGGCCACATGTATAAAATTTTTGCCTCCTCTAAATTCTGGCACCTTGAATGTAAAACACTTATCACCCCATATGAGTTACAGTTCTGTTTCTAGCTCAAGAGATCCCTGGGATCAGAGAACTTCTGTGGGAAGCACAAGGAATCTGAAACTTGATTGATCCACTGCATTTTTAAAGATGGTGAGGTCAGTGAGAAAGGCCCAGAAAACCATGCGTAGGAGAGGGGTAATGGTCAGAGAAAAGCAGATGAAAAATTTATTTTTTTATTAGGAATTTGACAAATACCAGTAAACACAAACACATGCAAAGAAGAACAGGATTGAGGATTATATTTGAAACTGTAAATCTCTATTATGTAGAGTTTATGTGCATATATGTATATGTATGTCTATATATATACATGCATATATATGTGCACGCATAAACACACATACACATATGTGTGTATATACATAATGTATCATGGTAGTAACAAAATTGCTCTGCTTATCTATATCCCCTATTTAACTTCCTTCTCTATCTTTGCAAACTCTTTCACTGGGCACTCATTTCTTTATTTTCTTCTTTTGCATAAACATGGGTGCTTAGCCCCTTCTCCTACACTACCTCTGAATCCTTTACTTGTAATAAATTAATATAGCCAAGGAATGCAGATGTCAGGAAGTGCACACCTCATTCTACAACTCTAACCCTTTGCCTTTTTGCCAAGGACAAGAGAAATGCAAGATTCATTTTCAGTCTTTTGAAGGCATGATTGGTTCCTGCATTGGTCAGAATTCTGAAATCAAAGTTAAAACAGTGGGTATTCAAGTAGAGTTTGCAACAAGCAAAGGCCTCTTGCAAATGTTTCTTTGCATTTCCTTCCTACATTGGATCTTCAAGAGACTTTGTTAATTGTCTAGGCCAAGCACCTGTAAAGAAAAGACACTGTGGAACAAGGAGCATGAAAAACGCTCTTGAGAGAAAATTTGGGAAGACCTCAAGGACAGGCCCTGGGCCTTGGGATACAAAGTGCAGACATCACAACACTTCAACATATGGGGAGAGGCAGAGACTTTAGGACACGGTGAGACTGCTACTAGGAGGGTGGGGAGGGATGAAAATAGTTCCAGACAAAGGAGAAACTTATACACATAGTGGCTATTAGGTTAGGGATATCCCTAACCATCTGTTAGCTTTCTATTTTAACTTTCTATTTCTATTTGCTATTTTTGCTAACTAGGTGCTAATCCTAGTTGTATTACGCCTAATGCATGTGTTTGTTAGATTTCTGTTACAGGAATAAAGTGCTGTCGGTACCCTCTAGATTTTGTTTCCCAGGGACAAAAGCCCAATGCCCCACCCTTGTTATGGCTGTGACTAAAGATGTGTTGGCATAGTAGCCCAAAGGTTATTAATTATCATCATCAAAGATGGCATCTGTGAGATGTGACAGGAAAGCCTCCAGTGTGATGGAAAGATCCTCAGTGGATGAATTCTATAGGGACATATGTTAGAGTTACAAAGGATGAGAAGCTAGAGATGGGTTGTGAACCACACTGGTGGAAAAAGTCTCCAAACTGAGAAGATCTTGAGTCTCCTGAAGTAACCTGCCAACTTTCTGTGGGCAGCACTGTGATATGTAAGCCCCCAAAGTTAATGTAATCTTGGGTTACATGAAGGATGGCATAGTATCTAGGAAGAGGAAAATGAGAATCCTGTTGTATTGTGTCCTGATAAGATTTCATCTTGTGTACTGTGTCCAGTTGTGGGCATCATAGATTAGGAAGAACACTGATTAACTAAAAATCACCTAGGGTAATACAATCAAGATGGCAAACAGTCTAGAAATGATGCCAAATGTGAGCAAGTTCAAGGAATGAGGGCTGGTTAGTGTGGAGAAAATAAGACTCAGTAGGGGTAATGGACTTGGTAGCTGTCTTCAAGTATTTAAGAGGTTGTCACGTGGAAGAGATTAGGCTGGTTCTGTTTGGCTCCAGAATGAAATTAGAAGCTAAAAGTAATGAGGGAAATTTCAAAGAGGCAAGTTTAAGGTGTTATGTCAGGAAACTTCTCAATTACCTTCCTACCTATTCTATAATAAGAAACACTGTCCTGGGAGAAAGCTTCCTTATTATTTGGGGTCGTCAGGAAAAGAAAAAAAAGATTACCACTCATTGGGTCTATCGTAGAGGAAATCCTTTATCCAGGTATTGGCTAGACCAGAAGATCATTGAGGTCCCTTCCAAGTCTGAGATTTTTTGATTCTGAATCTGTGAAGTATTAAATCTTGAACCTATCCATTTAATAGACCTCCTCTTGTACATAGTAGGCCTCCAATAAATGTCTGATGAATGAATGATTAGGATTTGGAGCTTGAGATGGCATTCACTCCTGCTGGTCTTTGGAGGATTGAAGATTGTATTGGTGTTAGTAATAACACACAGCCAGAAATGCTCTCTGCAATCCAAATGACAGATAAGCTTTATTCCTCCAATAAACGGCCAATGTTTCATTAATTCGATCCCTATTCTGTCTATGGAACTCTTCATTGCAGAAACAGTGCTAATGAAAGCTAACATTCATTTGCACACATAAGATGCTAGGTCAAATTCACCTCTCCTTTCTTAAAAATAATCAGTAAGATTGATGGGGGAAATCTCTTTTCCCTCGAGGAAATGCTCAGGGGGTTTTTAAATACCTTTGCATTCCCTTCCTTCCAAAAGGACAAGATTAAATACTGTTCTGAGAAGGCAAAGTTCCAATAAGAATTCATTTAACTTGTGTTGGTAACAGCTGAAAAGTCAAAGATGGCTTTGTATTAATGAGGAAGACTTTGTTTCTTAAATTTGTACTTCTGTAGTACAGGATAGATGAAATCCATCTTTGAGAAGGAAGAAAGGTCATCACAGTGCTTTTTCTTCCCATGTGCCTTCAAATGCCATCAGGACCCCAGAGCTTGGCAGTCTCAATGATTCAGGTTCATTTTGCCCTGTTATGGTCATGTGACATCTGCATGCAAGTGAAGCACCTCAGGGTGATAGAATTATTTTAACTGATCAGTTCCCCTTGAGGAAGTTCGGACTCTTTCTGTTGGCTGAAGAGTACTTAGCAAATCTATATAGCCCCAAAGAGGACTATAATTTATGCTAACGGGTTAAAGTGAAGGAGCTGCTCTCTGTGCTGTGAGGCATCCTCTCTGAGGCTAATGGAAAGCATCAAAGCTGAAGGGGAGCCTTGGGATTTGTTTGGGGAGGCCGCATTAGCACTTAGACATTGGAAACTTGGTTTTAGAAAAAAACTGGGAAGAAAAAGGCAGCTGGCTGAAGGAACCTCCTCCCTCCCATTTGTTTTCAAGGTCTCTGAAGGGCAATTCTAATAACAGACACCCTGTCACTTTTGAAGATCCTTTTGGTTGGCACAGCCAAGCATCAGCTAAGACAGGGCTCCATTTTATGGTTTCCAATTTGGGCCAGACATGATTTCTAGATGGTTTATACGGTGCTTCTGAAGACAGAGTGGGATTTCTTTCATCTTGTAAGGAAGAAACCCAAGAGACCCCCAGATAAAATATCTCCTTTTCTGGGTCTTGTTCAGGATCCTCTCTGGACCTAGAGCTTTGAATTGTAGTCAGAGAGTTTAGTTCAGTTCAATTAAATTAAATGCAACTCACTTAATAGCATTATAGAATCACAGATTTAGAGCCAGAAGGAAATGGAGATGCCATAGAGTCCAACATCCGCATTTTACAGAGGAGGAAACTGAGATACAGAGAGACTTTGACCAGAACTTATTAAGTATCTGCTATGTCTTTGGCATTGTGGCAAATGTTGGAGACACAAAAATAGAAATGATACATTCCTTGCCCTCAATGAGCCTCCATTCCACATGGGTGACACTATGTGCTCAGAGAAGTGAATACAAGAAATATACAAAGTAAATACTAATTATTTGGAGGGGGGCAGTAATAGCAACTGGAGGAACCAAGAAGGGCTTTTTGTAATGGCTAGTATGTGAAGTAATGTAGCATCAAGCACCCAGCATCCCCAGGGCGGCTGCCAACACAGGTTCTTAGATCTGCTTTTCTAAAGGAAAGCAACTCAAAAATGGGTTAACAATCTTGCTTTAATCAAACATATGTCATTTACCTAGTTCAGGGGAAAAAGGTCAGCACCCCGAACTTCAGAGAATACAAACAAGTTATAAGCAGAAGTTACAAACTGACAAACAGATCAGCAGCCAGGCTTCCCTGTCTGACCATTACATTCATACTTAGTTAACAGAGAGGGAAGCACCAACATCTGGGTTTTCAAAGCAGTGGGGGTGGAGGGTGGGGGGGTCTCAACAGCTACCCAAAGTCTCATCTGGTCAAATCACACAATTCTTCCCAAAATGAGTTCCAAAGCAAAACCTCATATCAGGGTATATATAGCCTTCTCCTGGATCAGAGAATGTCACAACCCTCTTGACCCACTGCTTAATCAAAAAGCAAGCAGGTGGAGTGGCTAGGTGGCGCAGTGAGTAGAGTGCTGGCCCTGGAGTCAGAAGGACCTGAGTTCGGATCCAGCCTCAGACACTTAAGGCACACACAAACAAAACCTAGCTGTGTGACCTTGGGCAAGTTGCTGCTTAACCCCAATTGCCCTCCAAAAGGCAAAAAAAAAAAAAAAAAAAGCAACCAGGTGTGGGCATTCCTGAAAAATAAGCCTCAGGCCACAGGTTCCATGTGACCACATTCAGCCTATTAGGGGGCAGAGTATATTTTCAAATCAAGGAAGGTTCTCAGAGTCACTTTAGCCTATCAAAGGGCCTAGGGGCAGGGAAGATCTTAGATTCCCATTCCCATAACAGCTGAGCCTTAAAGGAAGGGGAGAGGGGAGAACATTCTTGGCATTGGGGGAAAGCCTGTACTAAGGCAGGACTTGGGAGATCGAATATATATGAATGTGTGTGCCAAATAAATTTGGCTGAAACATAGAGTGTGTGGCACAGAGCCGTATGTCATCAGCATGGAGAATGGGCTGGTGTCATGCTGTAAACATCTGTAAGTGTCAAAAAGATGTTTGAACTTTATTCTAGAGGCAACAGATGGCTGCTGATGCTTCTAGAGTAGGTGAATGACATGTCCAGATACTATAACATCTTGGCCCCAGTGTGCTGAGTGGATCTGAGAGGGGAGAGACCGGGGCAGGAAGAACAATCAGGGGGCTCTGGCAATATTTAGCTAATAATAATATTTACATTCCCATTGTGCTTTAAGGTTTGCAAAGTGCATCCCGTGTATCTTCTTTGATCCTCATGATACCTGTGTGGGGTAGGTGCCACAGGTAACTTTATCTCCATTTTACAGACAAGGAAACCATGGCTCAGAGGTTGAGAAAATTGCTCAGCATCACACAGGTTGTAAGAGTTGGAGGCAGGATTCAGATGCAGGTCTTCTTGATGCCAAGGTCAGTTTAAAGGTGATGGAACCCTCAACTAGGATGGCAACTGGATGGCTATCAGGATATAGCAAGAATGAAATTTCCCCTAAACTCTCAAAGAGGGTACCTTCTAATATGAGAGAGAACACTGATGTATATAACTCTACAGAATAAACAGGGGCAGAATAAAACCTGCTGACTAGGATGGGTAGAATGCTGGATCTAATGGCAAGAACACATGAATTCAAATCCTGCCTCAGACACTTACAAGCTGTGTGACCCTGGACAAGTCACTTCACCTCTGCTTTTTTCAGTTTGTATATCCACAAAATGTATATACCCCATCTTCTAAGATTGTTCTGAGAATAAAATGAGATAATCTTTGTAAAATGCTTTTCAACTTTTTTTTTTTGCTTTTTATTTTGGAGGGGGGAAGGCAGGGCAATTGGGGTTAAGTGACTTGCCCAAGGTCACACGGCTAGTAAATGTTAAATGTCTGAGGCTGGATTTGAACTCAGGTCCTCCTGACTCCAGGGTTGGTGCTCTATTTACTGTGCCACCTAGCCGCCCTGACTCCTTTTCCAATCTTAAAGTATTATATAAATGCTAGCTATTATTAAACATAAAGAGAACAAGAGAGCATTGAGCTCTCAAGGATGGGTCTGATGGACTACCTGAGGGCTCCATTGATATACAAACAATGACTGAAGAACTAGAGAAAGACTCCCAGCATGCTGAGTGGGCAAACTCTGGAGAATTTACAGAAGGACACTGGGGAGAATCACATTGGATGAGAGGGCATGAATAAGTTGTGAGTTTCAACATTGGAGGGAATACCTAAGTTTGTGAGATCACAGACAGAATCACAAAATTTGAGATTTGGAAGGTACCTCAGTGGCCATCTACTTCAGCCCATACCCAAAGGAATACCTACTTTACCCAGCAAGTGAACATCCCCCTAAACACATGGGGTGAACAGGGGTGAACCACCGCTTCTGGAGGCAGCCCAGAACATTCTTGAACATCTCTCATTGTTGGCAAGTTCTTCCTTGACTTCAACCCTATTGGTCTCTCCACTATTTCTGCTTATTGCTCTTCATCCTGCTCTCTGGGGACAAATAGAACAAATATAGTCCCTCTTCTACATAATAGTCCTTCAAGTAGCTGAGCACAGCTTTCACCCACACTCCTCCCAATCCCTGCCAGTCTTCTTGAGCTAAACATTCCTTGTTCCTTCAATTGAACCTCATATGCCACACTCCAGGCATCCTGCTTGCTTTCACATCCTGCTTACCCTCCTCTGTACACTTTCCAGCTTAGCAATGTCCTTCTTAACCTACGGTACCCAGAGTCACATCCTACAAAAGACTGGCTTTTACAACATGCAGGTGAGAAGAGCAGCCTCACTGGGCAAATGAAGTGTCCATAAAACTGAAGGGGAGTGTTTGTGTAATTACTGGAATCAACACTTGGCTTAATGAAAGAAGTTATGCTTTTTAGGCTGTAAAGAGTGAATGAAGCTCCCTTGACTTAAGTCTTGGTCCTCCTCTCGCACCATTAGTCAGGGCCCATTTAATCACTTAAAATTAATCTTTGAGGATAATATTCCACCACCACCCTGAGCTAATAACTGATTTTAACTCTTCTACATGATATAAAAGTTGAAGAGAAACAGACAGACATAGAGAGAAAGAGAGAATTGCTTTGAGATGACTATCAATCATTTTTCCTATCTTGTACCTATGAGTTGGCCCAGAGAAAAGTGCCTGTGGCACATCTCAAGGGTGATCTATATCTTTGCCAGGCAAGCAGCTTCAGTGAGGGGGAGGATATAGTCTCTGTGAGGAGTCTGGTCATGAGAACTATGATTCATCTTGCCCAGTTTCCCTCAGTTTTTTGCAACCACAAGGATAGTTGAATTCTTGCTTGATTTCCTTATACCCTCCCCACCCTCCTACTCCCACTCCTTACCCAGTATGGCATTCCAAACTCAGAGAATCACACTTAGGACTTCTCTCAATAAAGCAGCTATGCCCAACCTATGGTTCAGTTGTACAGTGAAGATGGGGCTCGTTCTGGTGGTGATAGTCCTAGTGGTGGAGTCAGTGAGGAGTAATCCATTACTGAATCCTGGATTCAGAATCAGATGGCCTGGATTGGAAACTACCCACGTGATCTCTCTCTCTCTCTCTCTCTCTCTCTCTCTCTCTCTCTCTCTCTCTCTCTTTCTGTCTCTCCCTCCTCCTCCCCCCTTGTTTTTCAAGGATCCGATGGAACATAAAGAAAAAAATCTGCTATATTTAGAAAACTCTATTCTTGGCCATTATTAATTTTTTTTATACAGCTAATATTAAACACATGCTGATGAGACCCTAAGCATTAAGGGAAAAAAATCTTATTGTTGGCGTTAAAACCAGCCCATTGTCTTCTGGGTAACTGAGCTATTTACTTGTTTTAATACCCTCTTTTTTCCTGCAAATTAAGGTATATTTCCAAAAAAAAAATTGGATAGTAATGAGACTTTTTTCCAATTAAATATAATTTTGTGATTCATTGACATTATCAGAAAGGTTTCATCTTAACACTTGCGTCAATTAGTGATGCTTTGTAGTTGTGAATTTCTGTCACACAACCTTACTGCAATGATTTTGGGGAAAATCCATCTTAAACATATATCAAAAATTCGTTTTCTAAAACAATCCTGCGGGGAAATCATTGATAGGGGAACAATGCTTTTGTCCTACAAATGTTCTCCCTTCTGTGGCAGACAGGCTGGGTCAGAGAGAACACCTAGGGCTGGGAATCAAAAGGCCTAGATTTGAATACTGCTCACCTTCTTATTACCTGTGTGACATTAGGTAGATCACTCAACTTCTCTGCGTCCTATTCTCTTCCTCTGTAAATGAGGGATTGAGTCTAGAATGGACGCACTCCAAGGCCCTTTTCTAGCTCTCTGCCCTCGATTTCTTATCTGGTTTTAGATTGGGATTTTCACATGTTAGTGTGAAAATCATCCTCTTAAGAATCCTCTTCCTTTTCCCATCATCACACTACAGAAGCAGAGGGTGGCTGGAAAAGACTGAGGAAAATTTTCTATTTTTGTTTGTTTGTTTCATGGTTTGTGAAAGACCAGTATCCTCCACTAATATTCCCACAATTTTATGAGAAATTGGGACGATCTCCAGCACATTGGATAGATTCCCTATGGTTCATTCATGGGAGGACATGAGCAAGAGTCACACCAAATGGGCAGGCATGGATGGGCTGAGTTCTACCTTGTTGGAGACAATGTCTACTCCAACAAAATCATGAATAATTACATAACAAATATTTTTGTTGTTAGGCAGGACTTTCCCTTCCACCTTACATTGGACCCTGGGGCTTTTGAGGCTGGGCACAATCCCATTAAACTCTAGGAGAGTTCATTTCATTTTTTCAATTCTAAATGTACAGTTTGAAGAACGTATTTTTAACTTTGCTAGAGAAAAAGGAGTGCCATACTCTCCCTGATGTCATACCATCTTTAAATTTAGTGGCAAGAAGGAATTAGGGTCACTTTCTGAACAAGACACTGCAGAGAAGACATGTTGAAATTAATTATTCCTTTTTGACTTTTTATTTCTGCCTTCCTCATAGGCCAAGTGGATGAAAGTATTTGGATGACAGCTTCCATCATCCAGGGCCATATCCCTCTGCAGCTTGCTAAGACTTTGGTGTGTTAAAGGTAGGTTAGCTCTGCGAGGTACAGAGGCCCTAGGGAATACCACTTCCAAGGACCTGAGAAGGCCATTGGCTGACTGAGCAAGCTGGCAAGAGATCTCATTTTATAGAAGAAGGAAATATGTACTTATAGAGTCCAGAAAGAATCAACCTGAAAGATGGTAAAAGGCAGGTGGAGGTGTGTTCCTTTCATAGAGGGCAGGCTGGTGGGTTCGATTTTGAAGCATCGGTTCATTAAGTACTTGAAATTAACCCGTTAGGGTAAAGACAGCTAGTTGATATAATCATGTGTTTTTCCCAACTCATTTGAACTCTGGTCTTTTTGAGCCCTGATTCAGCACTCTACCCACTATGCCCCTCAACTGCTTTACATTTGCGTACCTCATCTGATCCTCCCAGCAGTCCTGTCAGGTAGGTACTATTGTGATCCCTATTTTATAGATAAGAAAACTAGGTCTCTGAGAAGCTGTGGCTTCAAGTTCTATCTCTCACACTTATTAGGCAAACAATCACGGACAAGTCACCTAAGCTTTCCTCATTTGTGGTAGGAGAGGGACAGGGAGAGAGAGAGAAACCTTCTCTGTAGGACTGAAGGTTATTTCTCTGATGTGGAGAAATCACATACTAAGAACGGAAGTTCTGTGGGTTGGAAAGGAATCTTTTTTGGCTTGCTAATGTGAGGAGATGGAGAGTGGGAAGTGGGAACTGAGGAAGAGGAATGTGAGTGAGGAGATGGAATGAAGCCTAAAGATTTGGGGGAGAGGTTGAGGTGCTGCTGGGTAGCCAGTGTTCAGTAGATACCTCAGTGACCATTTCTGGGGACCAAACTTATGGGACTAAGACTTGGGGAAATTTTCTTTCTGGGACGTTCAATCCAGTGCTTGAACTTGCCTTCCTGCCTTTCTCTGTCTATGATGTGAAGAGGATGATTTTAAAGTTCCCTCTTCTTTAAATGCTTAATTGATATTTTAATTAGTACTAAAGTTGTCTAAATGTAAAAAATCTCATATCCAAAAGCGATCGATCCTTACCGCTTTTGACAGCCTGTCTCATCATTTGTGAATAGGGAGTTTTGAAAGAGAGGTGACGAGGATTGGTTTTGGTATACAAAGAAAGATTGTTGGCAGATCTGTATACCAACAGAGGGCTATGGAGTTATAGGAGGAAAAATGATACTGACTTACTTATTTTGATAAATGTTTCAAAGTGAGTAAAGCAGATCCAGGGCTTTTATCCTGAAATAAAAGCAGGTTAGTCGCCATTATTGTTTGGTTGAGAGCTGGGCTGGAGGTTGATACTTTCTTCTGCATTGTTTTCTCCTTTTCCTATGGAAATCCTTTCAGCAGTGGTCTGGTGAAGTCCACAGATCCCTTCACAGAATAATGTTTCCAAATTCACAAAATGAAAAATACATCAGATTACAAAGAAACCAATTATATTGAAACTTGACAAAATATTTTTTAAAATCAAGTTTGTATTGTGGGGGGCGACTAGGTGGCACAGTGAATAGAGCACCCACCCTGGAATCAGGAGGGTCTGAGTTCAAATTCAGCCTCAGACACTTAACATAAAAACTAGCCGTGCTACCTTGGGCAACTCACTTACCCCCAATTGCCCCCCCAAAAGCAAAAAACAACAAAAAAAGTTTGTGCATCTTTTAAAATCTATACACAGTTCCCCATTTCATATCAAGAGCCCCTAGCCTAGAAGATAGACTGCATGTTGAAATCTCCACGTCTGAATGGCAAAAAGCCAGCCTACTGGGGACAGACTCTAGGAAGACATCACAAATCTATGCTAGTGGATAGAGCACTGATAACTGGGTTTTAATGTGAACAAGTGAAAGATGATAACATGTATGGAAAAAATAATGCAAACCACACTGATTAAATGAGGGCTCTGAGCTCATTGCTGCAGCCTAGTAAAAGGCCATAGGAAGAAGAGGCACTGTGAATGGGGAAAAAGCACTGCTTTTGGAGTCAGAGAAACTTGGCTTAAATCCAAACTGTCTTCTGTGTGCCCTTGCGGAGACTATTTCCTTTTCTGTGTCTGAGTTTCTTTGGGGAAAGAGAAAGTTCATCAAGAAAAGCAATAGTGTGTAAAAGATCATCTTGGCAGAGATTCCTGGGTTTGAATCCCATCTTTGAAACTTACTAGCTTTCAGCCTCAGTTCATCATCTGTAAAATGGGCCTTTGTTGTTGTTCAGACGAGTCTGACTCTTTGTGACTCCATTTGGGATTTTCTTGCAAACATACTGGAGTGGTTTGCCATCTCCTTCTCCAGCTCATTTTACAGATGAGGAAACTGAGGCAAACAAAGTTAAGTGACTTGTCCAGGGTTATACAGAGGTGTCTGAGGTCAGATTTTAACTCAGGAAGATGTCTTTCTGACTCCAGGACAGGCACTCTATCTACTGTACCACCTACCTTCTTGAAAAAAAAATGGGGTTAATAATATCTGAAGAATCTACCAAGGCACTTGTTAGGAGTAAATGAGATAAATATATGTAAGTGCTATATAAATGTCAGCTATTAGCATTTGAGATATGTTTGTGCCATCTCAGAGGAAAAGGGCAATATCTGATATTAATGAAACTGCATCTATCTGAAGATATTCTGCAGAGCAGCCCTTTAAAAAAGTCGTACAGAATTTTCCTTGCTTCACCCCCTCATTACTACCACCCATCAAATTAATGAATTTTACTAAATATCTACAGATATGGATAGAAAACATTTGCAATATGGTTGTAAAATAAGCTGATCGTGTAGTGAGACTAATAGAAGGCCAGCCAGTTTATTGCTACTTACATTTTAAAAAATGAACCTGTGGTTTCATCATTGCAGAAATCTCCCAATGAGAAACTTTGGTAATGTAGATTGATACCTTCTTTGTTGTATTTGGGGTCAGAAGATTAGGGTTCAGAGTCTGACTTTACACATTTTCTGTTTGACCCTCTTTCAGATTCAGTTTCCTCATGTGTAAAAAGAAGAGGTTGGACTGGTTGACCTCTAAGCTTTCTTCTATCTTCAGAACTATACTATTTTAATCTGATAAATAAGGAGCAATGAATAGAAGTTGCAAAAGGCTAGATATAAGGGAAAACTTGCCAAAAATTATTGCTCTCCAAAAATGAAATGGAATTCTTCACGGGGGGTCTTCAAGAAAAGGTTGGATAACCAATTGGCTATATTGTGGAAGTAAATCCTGTTAAGGTATGGCTAGAACCAGATGGTACTTGAGGGTCATTCTTGCTAACAGTTTTGGTGCTTTGGGGATTTTGGGGGGTTCATTTATCACTATCTGCAGCATTTCTAGATGCATGTGGTTCCTTGGAAGGCCCATGGTTTTTTCCCCTTTTATTTATTTTTTTTTAATTTTTAAAACTATGAACTTAAGAAATATCAACAAACAGGAACATTTCAATACCCAAAAAAGAGAAGAGGATAGTGTTTGAAAACAGAACCTTTATTACATGTAGCTATTAAAAAAAATCATTAAGATCATACCAATACTGCTTATCTGTGCTCCTTTCTGGACTTCCTTCTTCTCTCGTCCATGTAGTTTTTAAAAATAAGTTTTAAATTTTTATGTTTAGTTACAAATTCTTTCCCTCTCTCCCTCCACCTCTCCCCCGCCCATTGAGAAAACAAAAAATAGGATACTCATTATACATGTGAAGTCATGTAAAACATTTCCATATTAGCCATGTTACCAAAAAAGAAACAAGAAAAATAAAATGGAAAAAATATGCTTCAATGGCCACTCAACCTTCATTGAGTCTCTCTCTGGAGGTGAATAGCATTTTTAATCATGAGCCTTAGGAATTATTGTGAATCACTGTATTGAGTAGAATTACTATGTCTTTCACAGTTGATTATCATTACAATATTGCGGGTACTGTGTGTAATGTTCTACTCACTTCACTTTGTATCAGTGCACATAAGTCTTCTTAGGTTTTTCTGAAACCTACCCCCTCCTCATTTCGTATAGCACAATAGTATTCCATCAAAATCATATACTGCAGCTCATTCAGTCATTCCCCAATTGATGAGAAACTCTTTAACTTAAAAAGCTGTGGTATATGAATGTAAAGAAATACTATTGTACAATAAGAAATGATAAACAGGCATGTTTCAGAAAAACCTGGAAAGACTTATACAAACTGATGCAAAGTGAAATGAGCAGAACCAAGAAAACACTGTACACAGTATCAACAACATCATGTGATGTTCAGCTTAGCTTTTTTTAGCCATGCAATGATCTAAGATAAGTACAAAGGACTCAGGAAGGAAAATGCTGTTCATATCCAGATAAAAGAACTGATGGACTCTGAATGCAGATGGAAGTATATTTTTCACTTACTTTATTCTTTCTCATGGTTTTTTCCCCCTTTTTGATCTGTTTCTTCTTCCACAATTGTGACAAATCTGGAAATATGTTTTACATGATAGCCTATGTATAAATTCTATCAAACTGCCTACTGTTTTCAGAAGAGTGGAGGGGAGGGAGGGATAAAAATTCAGAACTCAAAATCTCTCAAAATTGAATGCTAAAATTTTTCTTGATATGTAATTGTGGGGAAAAATAAAATAGTAATTAATGATAAAAATAAATATATATTTTTGTACATATGGGTCCTTTTCTTTTTCCTTTGATTTTTTTGGGATACAGACCTAGTAGCAATATTGCTGGGCCAGATGGTAAGCACAGCTTTATAACCCTTTGGGCATAGTTCTGAACTGTTCTCCAGAATAGTTGGAATAATTCAGAGCTCCTTATCTCTCCATCAAGAGTGTACCTATTTTCCCAGATTTCTTCTAATATTTATCATTTTCCTTTTCTGTCATGTTAACCAATCTGATAGTTATGACATATACCTTGGAGATATTTTAATTCATACTTCCTTAATTATTAGTGATTTGGAGCATTTTTATATGATTATTGATAGCTTTGGTTTCTTCTTTTGAAAACTGCCTGTTCATATTCTTTGACCTTTTATTAATTGTGGAATGTCTTTTATTTTGTTTTAATAAATTTGGCTCAATTTCTTATATATTTGAAAAATGAGACCCTTCTTTAAAGAGACTTGTAAATTTTCCCTTAGTTTCCTATTTTTCTTCTAATTTTGATTGTATTGGTTTTGTTTGTGCAAACCCTTTTTAATTTAATATAATCAAAATTATACATTTTGCCACCCATGATTTTCTCTGTCTCATTGGTTATGAGTTCTTCCCTCATCCATACATCTGACAGGCATTTCCCCCCATGCTCCCCTAATTTGCTTATGATACTACTATTTATGTTTAAATTATATATCTATTTTGAGCTTATTTTGGTATTTGGTGTGAATGATGGTCTGTTCCTAGCTTCTGCCAGACTGCTTTCCAGGTTTCCTAGCAGTTTTTGTAGAATAGTGAGTTCTTGTCCCAATAGCTGAGATCTTTAGATTTATCAGACACTGAGTTAATGTGGTCATTTACTTCTGTATGTTGTGTACCTAATCCATTCCACTACTTATTTCCACTCTATTTCTTATCCAGCATCAGACTGTTTTGATGATTACCACTTTGTAGTATAGCTTGAGATCTGGCAGCAAGTAGTATACTGCCTTCCTCTCCTTTTTTTTTGTTTATTCCCTTGATATTCTGGACCTTTTGTTCTTTTCTGCTATTATTTTTTTCTAACTCTATAAAATAATTTTTGATAGTTTGGTATGGCTCTGAATAAATAAATTAACTTAGGTAGAATTTTTATTAAATTGGCTCAGCCTACCCATGAACAATTAATATTCTCCAATTGTTTAGATCTATCTTTATGTGAAAAGTGTTTTATAATTGTGTAATATAATTCCTTTATTTATCTTGGCAGGTAAACTCCCAAGTATTTTGTAATGTCTGCAGTTATTTTAAATGGAATTTATCTCCTCCTTCTGTTTTCTTCATAATATATAGAAAATCTTGTAACTTTATTAAAGTTGTTAAATTGTTTCAACTAGTTTATTAGTTGATTCTCCAGGGTTTTCTAGTTAGACCATTATATCACCTGAAAAATGGTGGTTTGGTTTCTGGTTGCTTATGCTTGGTCTTTTTCTTGTCTTATTGCTCTAGATAACATCTCTAGTACACTATTGAATAATAATGATGATAATGGATGTACTTGCTTCTCCCATATCTTATAGGAAAGGCCCCTAGTTTATTCCCATTACAGAGTTTTAGGTAGATATTACTTATTTTGTAAGGAAAGGTTCCACTCATTCCTATGCTTTCAATTGTTCTTAATATGAATGGGGGTTATATTTGATCAAAAACTTTTTCTGCCTCTGTTGATATAATCATATGAAATCAATACCGAACAAAGTTTAATCATTGAGTACCAAGAGGATATAGGCCTAAAGTCATACACGTCCTTTTATTAATTTTAAGTTCTAGATAAAATTCCTTTAACCATGTGAGCTGCAAGTGTTCTTCATGGTCTGTTTGTTCATATTCACTATGGCCACTGCAAGACAAGATGACAGATTAGTTCGTCAAATGATATTTTCCATTTACTTTCAAGGGCACCACAAAACCAATTCCTTCATTGATCTTTCTAGGGACGACATCCTTCCATTTAGCTACAATTTTTTAATGTTTTTCAGCTTTATTTTTATGTAGATATAGGCAAACATAGAGCATGGACTGGGTGTGCTGGCCTACCTGGGCACACTTAACCTACACTCTATATATGCTTTTTAACATAACAAATACTTAGTTTCTTCTGTAATATGTCAATTTATCATTAGTTGACTCGCTACTCCACTTATTCCAGGAACTTTCTCTCTGTCTCCTTGCCATCGAACTCACACCCTGGAGATACCTTTTCCATAAGGCTGCCCCCCCGCCCCCAGCCCTACCCTGGGCAATTAGGGTTAAGTGACTTTCCCAGGGTCACAAAGCTAGTAAGTGTTTGAGGCAGGGTTCTTCTGACTCCAGGGCTGGTGTTCCATCCACTGTGCTACATAACTCTTCCTGAGGCACTCCCTTGATTGGTAAGTCCCTATCCTAGACTGCCATTTAATTGAGGGGCTCTGCCCATGCTTACTGTACTTCAGGTTCAACTTCCTCCCAGAGTTCTTTTCACTTCCATGGAGCAGTCATGTCACAACAGCCTGCTTTCCAGCTCTCCTTTATTAGTTCTCTTCCCCCATTAAAATATAAGCTTTTTAAGGGCAGGGAGTGTTTCATTTGAGTTCATTTATATTTATATCCCTAGAACTTAGTACAGTAACTGAGACATAGGAAATATTTAATAAATAATAAATTTAATAAATCTATCTATCCATTCATCTAATTGGAAAAAGACTGTTGAATTAATGTTTCCAGTTGGTCTAAAACCTGTGCGATTCCTAACAACCACTGGCCTTTTCCCCATGACTTTTTGGTGATCCAAGCCTGGGACTGCAAACTGACTCCACCTAGGTTCATATTGGAAGCTCTTCCATCTTGGTAGGATCTGTCTAAGTTTGCATTCTGCTTGCCAAGTCTCCAACAACCTAGGGTCACTTCCATAGCATTATAGGCTCATAGAGCTGGAGTTGGGAAGCCAAAGAGTCTAATATCCTTATTTTAATGATAGGGAAACTGCAGCTCAAAGAGATTGTTAGTCGAGCACAATCCCATCATTGTTTTGGGGGGATTTGCCTTCTCTGGTATGGGTTGCACTAGATAGTCACTAAGACTCCTTCCAATTCTGAGATTCTGTAAAATTTAAAACTATTTTCCTTAAATTTGCCCAGCTCCATAATTCTTCTTTTCAGGGTGAAACAAACAAACAAACAAACAAACAAAGAGTCCATGTGATGGAATGAAAGAAACAAACAAAAATGTGGGGAGTGGAAAAATGAGGACAGGATCTTTTTGTTCTAGGCAAACATTCCCACCCTGTGGAGTCCAGCTGCTAATGACTAACCCTCTTGGGAGGAGATCAAATGTTGACATCACATTTTGGCCTGATCTCAAAATTGTACCAAGAATTGTTTTTACTTTGCATGAATAAACAACATTTGAGATTGGTCTATTTTGCATGGGGAAAAAAATACCCATTTCTTGCTCTGGCTACCTTCAAATGTGTTTCCATAGAAACCAAAGATGAAGAAAATAGATAGGAACAGTTCTTGAGCTTTACTAAGAAAGATCTTCAGTGGTTGGGGAATGTCAGCTTGCCTTAAGATAGATAACCCTCCTACTGGCCATTACCTTTGCATGATCAGGAACAGCTGCTTATTCATTTTATTCAAATTATTTCTTTAAAGTGGAAGACTTATTACTTTTTCCACTTTAGAGGGGCAAAGTTCTTTGTCCCATTTACTATCTTTGGGAAAGGAAAGAAACGTGGGAAATATTTTATGCAAATGTGACAATGACTTCTTTCAGAAAAGCTTTTAGGAGAAAGAATCCTGGAGAGAAGCACAACCCTTCTTTGTCTGTAGAACACCTTTGCCTGAGCTCAAGAGGCAGCAGAGCACAAGGCTAGAGTTTTGAACTCCTGAACTTGTTATAGTTTTGATAGCTGTCTTTCAGTATAAATGGTTTCCTTTGTAATCCTGTGTATTTTATTTCACACATTTTAAAAGCATCATCCTGGAGCAGCTGGGTGGCTCAGTGAATAGAGCAATGGCTCTGGAGTCAGGAGGACCTGAGTTCAAATCTGACCTCAGACACTTGACATTTACTAGCTGTGTGACCTGGGATAAGTCACTTAAATACAATTGTCTTGCCTTCCCCCCCTCCAAAACAAACAAACATCATTCTGAGAAAGGAGCCATAGTTTCACCAGACAAAGTCTGCCACAAGTTAGAACTCTTAGTGTTCTAGGGGACCATCAATGAGGAAACTTAAGTCCAGTTTTTCAGAGTGACAAAGCTCACAGGTTCTTGAGGCAGGATTTGAATCCAGGTCTTATTGACTACAAGTTCATAATTCCATGAATTTACCATTTCTGGGTGGCATTTTCCTCAGCTGCAAGATGAGGGTCTTTGAAGTTCCTTTTGGCTCTTGAGAAGCTCTTCTTCACCTTTACTCATGTGTCATTTGAGGGGGTAAAGCTCTTGGCTTTCTTTTAGAATAAAGTTTTGAATTGTGAAAAATAAAATTATTGTTATTCAGTCATTTTTTCAGCCATGTCTAACTCTTCATGACCCTATTTTTGGGCTTTTCTTGGCAAAGATACTTGAATGATTTGCCATTTCCTTTTCCAGCTCATTTTACAGATGAGAAAACAGAGTCAAACAGGATTAAGTGATTTCCCCAGGGTCACACAGTTAGTAAGTTTTTAAGGCTAGATTTGAACTCAGGTCTTCCTGACTCCAGGCTGGCACTCTATCTACTGTACTACCTAACTTCCTTATAAAATAAAAAAAATTAGTATTAAAGAGGAAACCAATAATATCAAAATATTTTTAAGCTCATGGAGCCTAGGTTAAGATCCCCTGCTAGTGTTGTGATAATCCATGATCCCATGATATGATGACTTGAGTCCAATTCTGACTGCTGACGTATACTGGCTATGGGATCTTGGGCAAGGAAATGAATCCCTAATCACTCCAGGCAGCTGCAACAAGAATATCTGCATCAGGGAAGGGGGCTTCCTGGGAGGTCTTTACACTGATGAAACATGACTATTAGTACTGCTACTACCACTGCTGCTGTTGCTGTTACTGCTACTACTGATGCTTGCTTCTACTACTATGTATACTATACCATACTATGCTATGCTATATTATATATCACTCTAAAGTTTGCAAAGTGCCATCTGCTATCTCCTGAGATCCTCACAACAACTTTGTAAGGTATGTGCTATTACCATTGTACAGATGGTGAAGTTGCAATTAAATAACTTGCCCAAGATTGCACAACTAGTATTTGAAGGAGGATTTGCACTTAGGAGGATTTGGCTCCAAATCTGGAACTATAATGTTCCCTAGTGTCAAGACAAAATGAGAGAGAAAGGGGGGAGAAGGGAAGGAGGAAGGGTAGGAAAGAGAGAGAGAGGGAGGGAGGGAAAGATGGAGGAAGGGAGAGACAAGGAGGGGGAGAGAGAGGGGGGGTGAGAGAAAGAGAGAGAGAGACAGAGAGAGAGAGAGAGAGGGGGGGGGGTTTAGGGCATTTCTATATTAATCTCAAGGCAGAAAAAATATATACATACATATATACCTACACATACATATACACATATGTGTGTATCTACTTTCTTCAGGTAAAGCTTCAAGATTGCCTGGTAGACTCAAAGCCTAGTTTTTTTTTAAAATGATTATAGCAAGAGGGTGGTAATTTTAAGCATCTCTGTAGGACTTTCCATTTACAAATGAACTACTAATTATCTTCCCACTAGTTGGTCTTCAGAACATTTAGATCCAGAGCTGAACAAAAAGAAACTTTGAATGGATTCTGTTGAAATCCTTTCAAGGAGCTAAAACATCCCCAAGTGATACCCCACCAGCTCTCCTGGAGAGTATTTCATCAATGCAGTACTGTGTAAAGAACTATGGAGCTTTGGTCCGTGGTCCCAGGTTCAGATTCTGCTTCTGATACTTGCTACCTGTGAAGTAAGACACTTAACTTTCCTGGGCTCCAGTTTCTTCAATTGTAAAATTAAAGGCTTAAGCCAGATGGTCTCTGAGGCCCCTTCCAGCTAGAGATCTGTGATCCTAAGGAGTAATCTGTGGAAACAGGAAGGGGGACACAACCTGGACAATAGGAACGGCAAAAGAAGGTGACAAACCAAATCAACCAGGAATGGGGTGACAGTTTGTCTTTGCAGTACACTTGAGGTGACTATCTTGTCAACAGAACTTTTGAATAATTAAAAGAATCAATAATTTAATAAATAAGTTGTCAATGGCCTGTGAGAGATGACCTACAATGAAGTTTCCCCATTCCGAACATTGTATTGGATTCTTATTTCTTCCTTGTACTTTGTGACTAAGTTCAGTATCATTTCCCCACAGATATGGGGTCATTGTGTATAAAGGAAGGGTAGTAGCAAAGGGTTAAGTTTCTACAGAACTACAAGGATTGCTGAAACAAGACTACTGATACAAAGTACCAGACAGCAGCCTTGGGAAGAGTTGAGGCAGTAGCCTTGGGAAGAAGTTGGGCTCCCAGTTCCCAGAGAACTCCTAGATAATACTAAAATGAAATAATGTAGATAAAAGGAGCTGGCAGCAGCAGGTGGATTTGACCAATCAGAAAGCAGCCAGTGGCCTTGGGACACTCAGGCCCAGATAAGGGCACATCTAGGTTGGACTGAAGGGGGTTCAGTATTCTGGGGTTGTTACTGCACTTGCTTAATGAACCTCATGTATTATGTATGTTATCTAACAGAATTAGAGCCTCATTAGTAATAATTATGGTGAGGCGGGACAGGGGTTGGAGGGGGGGTTAGAATTATGATAAAAGAAATCTGTGAGCTTCTGCAGCTTGTACTCCTCGGTTGGCCCCATCTTAAGTGCTCTAGGAGTGCCCTTTCTCGAGAAAGCTCAATAAACATCTCCCTGATTTTACTACAACTCTCTGAGCTCCCATGAATTATTGATAAAGGGGTCTTCACACCCCACACAGGCCTGAATGGAAGACCCAGATTCCTTTTCTTTGACAAAGGGGTAGCCCAGTAAGGGGAAAAGGACACTGGATTTGGAGTCAGAGCACCTTAGTCCTTTTAATTAAGGAGTTTCACTACTTGTAGGTGTATCCCTAGGACTTAGGATGCACCCAGCACATAGTAAGTGCTTAACAAATACTTTTGACTGATTGCCATCCTGGTTTCACTTTGTCACTTACAACCTATGTGACTTGTACCAGTGTGACCTCTGGGAGTTAGCTTCCTCACCTGCAAAATGGCAGTCAGACTAGTTGGCCTCTAAAGGCACTTCCAACTCCAAGGTCATAATCTATGACATTTCGACATTTGGTCCTTATATTGTGGTTTGTCCATTCTCAAAGATGACCATGACATTAGGGAGATGATGATGTCATTCATAATTGACTTTAATTTGAGGGAGGGAGGGCTGTGCAAAGTCACCAGTCTCACTTTCTTCTCCAGAGCCATCTGGGTCCAGTGGCCAGATATAGATCAGGGTGACTGGAGAAGGCCCAGGATGCAGTGGGAGGCCCTGGCCCTTTTAAGTTAAGGACTTTTCAGGTTCTCATTTTGAGTATGGAGCATATTACTGATGCTGGTGATAATTGTGATATTAATACCAATGATGACCATGGTGTTAGAGACCATTATGATGGTAACATGATCAATTATGGTGGTTTTGAGGTTCTCAGGCTTGAGAAAACCCATTCAGTGAATAGACCTTTTTATAGCCCTTTTAATAAAAAAGGATCAAACTGAGAGGGGAAGAACCTCAGGGTTGCTGGTCAAAAGAGAAGCAGTTACTGTTTACATTCACTGAGAGCCAGGAGAGCCCAAAAACCAACCATTAAGTGGTGATTGGGCAGGGGCCTATTGTTGTCCCATCCATGAAATTCAGAGTGAGTTAGGTACATTTATTTAGGTATCTATTCCTTTGTTATTTTTCTTAGTATTTTAATTATTAGGAAGAACTAGAAAAAAAAACAAACTAAAGTCAAAACTTTATTCCTCCTTTTCTAATAGACACCTATTTGCAACTACAGGGATAAATGAATAAATATGACCTCAGACAAAACTGGACAGCTCCCAGAAGGATCTATCCCTCCATTCTGGGGAGCACTAAAAAACAATGCCCCGTAATTTGTCCCTAAAATATGCTTCCCTTCAGGATCTAGGACATTCTGACAATGCTCACATAGCCCTGAAGCAAACCAAACTTGTTCTACATCTTCTTTGACAGGTTAAGAAAAATGTTTACAAGTCTGTACAGTTAGCAACTTAGAATTCAATTCACTAGCTGACTGATAAAAGGCATCTTCCCTAAGGACAACAAATGAATACTGAGAGCATCAAGGCAAAATAAAAACAAAAACCAGCTTGTAGGGATGTCCCACCCATACTTTTGCTACTATTGTATTATTGTTAAAGGATCAGAGAGAGTTTGGAATGCCTCCCTCAAAAAACATAATTTATTTTTATACAAATGGACACTTTTGTGTGTATCAGCTGCATTCTAATAGATGCAAAATTCCAGTACTTGTTCACACAAAAATTGAACTTATTTATTAGATAGTAAAAAAATAATAGGAAATTTTCAGCTATCACTATTAGAAACATTACTGTCATTGAATTCCAGCTCTCAGCTCTGTCCCTTGCTGCCTCTGGGAAATCAGTCTCTCTGGTTCTCATTCCCTCCTCATCATTTACTGAGCACCACGACCTGATGAGCACTCTGAAATTACCAGATTTTGTATAACAAAATATTTAAAAAATATGTGCTTTGATGAGCACTCTGAATTACCAGATTTTGTATAACAAAATATTTAAAAAATTATTTCCTAAAGCTTTCTGAAGCATTTAGAACTTCCTTTCTTTATGTCGGTTTTCCAAAGACGAAGTCATTTTCTGGCTGGAAGGCAAGAATCCTAAATCCTCATCTCCCAGTCCTGTCTGAAATGAAGAGTGAGAAATCTCATTTTATTTATGAGCATCCTGTTACATATGCCCAGTGACATTCCCAGTAACCCAACCTTTAGCCAGTTATCTCTAAATTATTTCAAAGTGAGGTAGTATATTACATTTTTCAGCTATATTGATTTAAATAAATAATATATGTGAGTAAATACACATGTAGATAGGCATTTACATGTGGTTTTCCTTGTTTCCTTTTAGGCTATGAATTCCTTGAGGTTACCTACCTTATATTGGATGGTCCATGCTCTACCAAATAATACATTTTACAGGCAGTGCTAGTTGCCATGATGATGATGATGATAATGATGGATTGACTATGCCCAGTGCTTACCGTATGCCAGACACTATTCTAAGTCTGGGAATAGAAATAGGAAACCCCAAAACAATCCCTGACATCAAAGAGTTTACATTCTAATAAGGGAAGACATTCTTGATAGATGGGGAGGGTATGTTTTGACCTAGCAAATCTTATAGATGGTGAATGGTGCCATTGATTGTTTGACTTATTCCTTGAGAATAATGACTTTGGGGATTAGATAACTGTTCTCAGAGCTGATGCTGAAAGATTTGGAGAAGGAGGGAGAGGGCATGGCATGGTGATGATAGGAGAGCAGTATGGTGGCAGATTTGGGCGAGGGTAGTGATTGAGAGCTTTCACCAGTCAGTAATGAGCATGGGGCCCCATAGAGGAGGCCAGAGAGCCAGGTGGAGGCAGGCTGGAAGCATGTTGTAAATGGGAGAAACACTTTTGTGGGGATCATAGGACTTTCCAGGTAAGGTCAGGGAGTTAGCCAAAAGAGCTTTCACTGTTTACTGCTTCTCTAGTGATGTGCCCACAGGAAGATCCCCATGATACAACCATTTTCACTAAAAGAATTCAGAAACAAGGGTGGCTAGGTGGCACAGTGAATAGAGCACCAGCCCTGGAGTCAGGAGAACCTGAATTCAAATCTGACCTCAGACACTTAACAGCAAAACTAGCCTTGTGTGACCTTGGGCAAGTCACTTAACTCCAATTGCCCTACCTTCCCCCCCTCCAAAAAGCAAAAGAAAAAAGAAAAAAAAAGAATTCAGAAATAGAGTGGGCAGAGGAAGGTGTTTATTATACTTCTCCTGAGGAAGTGGGTGTGATACTCACTAGGAACACCCACACTGATACAGAGTCAGGAGTCAGATCAAACAGTTCTACCATTACCATCAGAGTTAGGGTTGCCTACATTCTTCATTAACCCTACATTCCCTCCTTATGCAGATTATGAGGGCATGAACCCTCAGGTTTGAACCAGTTGTTCCATCCCAACCTTTCTACTACCCCTGGTGCCAGGATGACCATTATCTTAGTAAAACAAGATCAGCAAATTTCCCTCACAGCTGGGAGAGTTGATTATCTCCCAATAACATCTGTGGGAGCCAAACAGATACCAAATATCCCCTCTTACATAAAGATAGCAAGTGAGCATTTGAATTCATGAATTTCAATGTATAAAATGTCCCAAACAACTTAGCATTTTCTCTTGCTATTCCCTTTGATTTTATTTTGGCTATCAGCACTATGTATTTGTACAGATTAATTTCCTTTTGGATGGCCTTAATTATGGTGTGATCTTTTCTGGTGCTATATTCTTCATTTCATATTATTTCACATTAATCTTTCCTGATGTCTTTGTATGATTCACACTTAACCAATCTCAGTCAAATTGTAGACTTCCATTACATTGATATACCATAATTGATCCAGTCATTCTTTGTTTTCATTTTCCATTTGAGCTATATTTGCTCAACCTAAGAATGAACTGGAGATATCCCTGCATTTGTTCTGATTTTCCTTGATTTTTGTCATTTTGAAATTGCCTTGTATGCTCTTATTTTTTTTTTTCTGGCAATTAAAATAATGCTATCATAGCTGTCTTTGATTGAATTGCATTTTTTTTTTTGCCTTTTTTGGAGGGCAATTGGGGTTAAGTAACTTGCCCAAGGTCACACGGCTAGGTTTTTGTTTGTGTGTGCGTTAAGTGTCTGAGGCTGGATCCGAACTCAGGTCCTTCTGACTCCAGGGCCGACTCTCTACTCACTGCGCCACCTAGCTGCCCCGCATTGCATTTAAAAAAAAAAAAACTGTTTTGAAAATACTTTCAAGGTGAATTCCAAATCACAAGATAATTTAGATAGTAGCTTTTTCATTGTGTTGTCAGATTTCTTTTCTGAAAAGATTCAATTAACTTGTAATTCCATGAGTTATGTATGAGTTGTATATTAGTTTCTCTACAACCCAACAATACTGAGTGTTGTCATTAAAATTTTTGCGTGCCTCTGTGTGTGTGTGTGTGTGTGTGTGTGTGTGTGTGTGTGTGTGTGTACAATTTTCATGGTTTCAGGCAGTATCTCAAAGTTATCTTAATTTAATTTGTTCATTAATAAAATAGAATATTTTAAAATGATTTTTTTGCCTTTCTTCTTTTGTAATTTTTTTCATATCTTTTGACCAGTCATTGGGGATTGTGGTTTTTGCCTTTGAATTATTAAAAAAAAATCAATTCCTTATAAAATGTAGATGTCATATCTTTAATCTATGATTTTTTTGTTTTCATTTTCTTCCAGATTGCTATTTTCATGAATTTTATTAAATGTTACCTATTTCTTCTAAATAATCTTTTGTCATTTTGACTTGCATTATGTTAAATATAAATTAGTTTGGGGAATATTGTGATTTCAGCTATATTTGCTTAACCTAAGAATGAGCTGGAGATAACCCTGCATGTATTCTGATTTTCCTTGATTTTTGTCATTTTGAAATTGCCTCATATGCTCTTATATATTGTGTTAGATGAATTTCTTTTTCCATTGATTTCTCTTGGTCTTTGGTCAGGGTGTACAAAATATAAATGACTCTTGTGGCTTTATATTGTATCCCACGGAGGCCTTTAATAGAATCTTGGATTTGGGAGGACCTGGATTGAAATTCTGCTTCTGATATTATGTGATTATGGATAAGTCACAACCTTTCTGAGCTGTAGGCACCTCTTTAAGACTTAAATTATCTATAATAATTAAAATATCTATAATATAATTATAGATAAACTGTGATCAACTTCAGGCTGGGAATCTTACATGAATAAAATCAGGGATCCTTCATTTATCTTGTATCTTATTTGTTGTTATTGTTGAGTTGTTTCAGTCATGTAAGACTCTCCATGATCCCATTTGGGGTTTTCTTGGCAGAGATACTGAAGTGGTTTGTCATTTTCTTCTCTAGCTCATTTCACAGATAAGGAAACTGAGGCAAAAAGGGTTAAGTGACTTGACCAATGTCACACAGCTAATAAGTATTTGGGTCCAGATTTGAATTCAGGTCTTCCTGACTTCAGGTTCAGGGCTCTATCCATTTAGCCCCGTAGCTGCCTCTCATCCTCCATTGCTAATATTTACTTTCAAAAAAATTTTTTTTAAATGACATTGGCATTCCTAAGATTTTGGATACAGTGCTATATAGGAAGGGTAAGATTAGCTATATCTCCTTAACACATGCTTTTAATGGGAATTCTTCTGTTCTCTCTCCTTTATATGCATATTAGCTCATGGTTTCAAATATAGATTTTTGATCACATTATGGATAGGTACTTGTTATTTTACAAAAAAAAAACATAAATGAGGGCTAAATTTTATCAAAGGCTTGAATGAAGCAAGGACTTAATGAAAGCATTTATTAAGCTCCTACTATATGCTAGGCACTACAATCAACTCTGGGGATTTAAAGTGATACAGTTTGAGCCCTCAAGGTGCTTACATTCTAACAGACAGCAACATACATAGAGCAGTGCTGGCCAGGATAAGTGTTTGGTTTGGGAAGTCACAGGGTTGGTGAGTGGAGCAATGAAGCAGTCTATTGACACACTCTTACCAGAAACAATTGTTTTTTTCTGTTCCCAGAACAAGAAGTAGAAAATGAAATTGGAGAATAATTCACACAGCCACAAACAGATGACAGGACAGAGGAAATAAAGCATGCTTGAGTCTGGGGTCAACTAGATCTAATGGGCCAGTTGTAGGTTTCTTGGTATTTCATGATAAGATCATGTACCATTTATTTTCACTCTTATCAATAACATTTGGTAACAAATCTGATTATATTTTTCTTGATTATATATTTTGGTTGTATAAAATCTTTTATTCTTGCCTTGTCTTCAGTAAGTTCTTCTCTAAATTAATAGGTAAAAATCCACCTCTTCTACATAATCAAATAAATGCATTATCCTATTTTTATAGACCTTTTTTGTGCTTAACTTCATTATCCAGCTGGAATTTAATGTGCCATATCGTGTGAGGGATGGATCTAAGTTTATTTTTCAACACATTGCTGGCCAATTTTCCTAACTACATTTATTGAATAATGAATCCTTTCCCAAGTCTTTATTTTCTATGGTCTTATCCAACAGCGATCTTTTAAATGTATTTGGCCCAATATATGACCTATCTATTCTATTCCCTTGATTTATTTGCCTATTATTTTTCTTCTTTTTTGGACCAAATATTAGACCATTTTGATTTTTTAAATTCAATTTTATTTTTATTTTAAGTTTCAAATTCTTTCCATCCCTCCATCCCTCCTCCACCCATTGAGAAGGCAAGAATTACAATGCCTATTATATGTATGAAGTTGTGCAAAACATATTTCTGCATTATTCATATTCCAATGGGTCAGGGGGAACAAGAAAAAGAAACAGCAAAAATATGGTTCAATTTGTGTCCTGGGCATCCACTTCTGTACTTGGAGATGGAGAGCATTTTTCATCATGAGTCCTTTGGGATTGTTAGGGATCACTGAATTGATCTACTAGATCATTTTGATGAAAATGAATTTTTGAAAACATAAAGTCTGGAAATATAAATCCATGTTCATCAACTCCCCTCACCCTACCCCCCAGTTTCTCCTTTTTTTTCTTCCATTTGTTTTTCCACATACATTTTGCTATGATTATATATTCAGGTGGTATTTTGAGTGGTAATACATTGACAAATTTAGGATGGATTGCCATGTTTACTATGGCATCCAACCCATCCTCTTATGGCACTCCAATTTAGATCTATCTTTATTTTTGATAAAAAATGTTGACAATTGTCCTTATAAAAGTCATATGTATGCAATGGCACATTGGAACTAGCTTGAACCAGTTCTCACTAACAGATTGCTAAATTTTCAGTGCAAGCATTTGCACTTCAAAAATCAGCAAATGCTCTACATCAACACTTGGTTTATTATTTTGTTGATTGTATAGACTTAAGAGAGGGACAGCTGGCTTGTAGTGTAGATAGAGCACTGGGTTTGGAATCAAGAAAACTCATCTTCCTGAGTTCAAATTTAGCCTCAGAGTCTTATTAGCTGTGTGGTCCTGGGCAAATCATTTAACCCTGTTTGCCTCAGTTTCTTATCTGTAAAATGGACGGGAGAAAAAAAATGGCAAACCACTTTGTAGCACCAATGCAATATTCACAGTGCAAGAAAAATTCATTACCATTACACACTCCAATACCTGTGTCAAGAAAACCCCAGGGGCGGCTAGGTGGCACAGTGAATAGAGCGCCGGCCCTGGAATCAGAAGGGTCCGACACTTAATCCATACAAACAAAAACCTAGCCGTGTAACCTTGGGCAAGTTACTTAACCCCAATTGCCCTAAAGGGGCAGCTAGGTGGCTCAGTGAGTAAGAGCGCCGGCCTTGGAGTTTGGATGACTCGAGATTAGATCCGGCCTCAGAAAATGAGCACCCACGCATAAATAATGACTATCTGTGTAACCTTGAGCAAGTTACTTAACCCCAATTGCTTTAAAAAAAAAAAAAAAAAGAAAACCCCAAATGGGGTCATGAAGAGTCAGATATAAACAACAACAAAAAAGTATTAGAGAAAATATTAATAATGTAGTGTGTCATGTATATATGTATTTATTTGTATATATGTATACACACACTTTTTTGAAGAGTTGATTGTTAAATATTTACTCCCACATGTATGTCTATGTACTTCTGCTTAATTCCCAACTATTTGAAGTATGACATTTTTGTTGTGTTATTCTCAATGAAAATAGTATTTCTCTTTTATGATTTTTTTTCTGATGGCTTTTTTTTGGTTCTCAGCATTCTTGATCTTTCAAGTATTTGACATGGTTGACCACCCTTTCCTGCAAATCCAGTGGCTTAATATTACCTTCAAGATCTAATATAAAAATCTTTATTTGTCTTTCAAAGTTCTTCATTAGCTATTCTTTTACTACCTTCTCAGTCTTCCCAGAGCACCTAAGTAGGTGCTTAATACATAGTTTTTGCTTACTTGGTCCTAAATACATATTTTCTCTCAGATGGGTTTTCATAATATTGTTCCCTCTTAGTTCTCCTTCTGCTTGCTCATTCTTAGGCTTTCATTGGATCAATATACTCACCTTACCCTCTCTGTATGCATATGCCTCAGGGCTCTCTTCTTGGTCTTATTTCCTTCTCTCTACATACTTTCTCCAGATGACTTCCTCAATTCCCTTAGGTTTAATTATCAGCTCTTTGTGGATAACTTTCAGATCTACATATTTGACCCTAATCTCTCTCCCGACCTATAGCTTCACATCATTAACTACTTATTGAACATTGCCAAATGGATTTCCCTCAAGCATCTCAAACAGCATATCCAAAACTAAATTCATTATCCTCATCCCAAAAGCCACACCTCTTCCAAATTTCTTATTTCTGTTGATAGTGTCACTATCTTTACATTTCTCCATGCTTTCAACCTTGAAATAATTTTCATCTAATTAGATGGCAAGGCTTATTGAATCAAATTTGATTTGACCATATGATGAATGAAAAACCTGAAGAGATAAGAGTTTCTGGGTAAATAATAATCAACTTATCAATTAGACTAGCTAATATTCAATAAATTGATGATCAGTGGCTTCTCTTGGTAACCAAAGACAACAAAACAAAACAAAACAAAGCAAAAAAAACCATAGAGAACCTGAAAGTTTTAATAATCCTTGAGAGGGAATTCCTGTGACAATTGAAAATCAGCCTCAATTGGTGGACATTTAATGAGGAGGTGGGCTAAAAGTCTTCAGCTACTCCTACTGAGAATGAGACTTGATCATGAGACTCAATCACCTCCAGCAGTTTGGACAGGGGAATCCATCTCTTTCCAGACCACTCAGGTTGGTTTTCTCCTTCATAAACCAGGTCACCCTTAACTCTAAAGGAGGGAGTTGGGGGGTGGGAGAAAGGGGCGGGACAAGGACAGGACTTAATTGGATAGGGGTAAGAAGTAGTTCAGACTGAATTCTGCTTACACTCTAAACAGAAGTAAGGTCTCCTAGTTGAGTGGAGTCTGGTCCAAGGTGGAATGGCATGTTCCTTGAGGGTTAGGGTTAGTCTCAATCAACCATCTCCTTCAAAGACTGACCTTCCACAGCATCTGGTCCTCAGTGAAGAAGCAGGAGGAAAAGACTGGATACTAATTTAATAAATTAATAATAATATAATAGAAAAACAATTTCAATCAAAAGGGTGATGGAGAGATGTATGGGTGCAGATAGGCCAAGACAGACTCCCAGCAATGGTCTATGAGCAGGTCATACTACAGAGGATATAGTTGAGGATATGTATGATCAGAAAAGAGGAGGAGATGAACGAGCCATGCTGTATGATGGGAATATGAAAGATCGCTTAAGTGTTACATTTTTACCTATGAAATGTAAAAACATGACTTAGATGAAGATATCTAGTACATTGAACTTGTGTGGAGGTTCATGAAAGAATTTGGATAAGAATTGCATAGATGAGAAAGCTTGGTCTTCATCAGTGGCTGGAGTATTGGCATAAATCACATGAATCACACCACACTCAAGTGAACAAGTATTTATTAAGCAAGAACTTACCATATGACAGTGTGCTAAGCATTAGGGACAAAAGGAAAAGCAAAAATAATCCTAGCTGGCAAGGAGTTTACATTCTAATGGAGACAAGTGTTGACATAAAATACTCTTTTTCATGTATGATTTTGGCTATTTATATTTTCCCTTCCTTTTAGTTTGCTAACCTCCCCTCTCTCCATTGTTTTCATCTTTTAAAAATTTCTTAGTATTATTAATTCCATTTTGGTGGGCTCCTTTTCATTTTTATTCCACTTCACAAAATCACAACATTTCAGAGCTGAAAGGGGCCTCCCAGGCCATGTAGTCCATCTCTAAATGAAAAAAGAATCTTCCCTATAGCATCTCCAATAAGTGGTTATCCCGACTTTCCTTGATCACCTCTAGTATGGGGCAGGGCACAATCTTCATCAACAACCACTCCACTTTTGGGTTGCTCTTCTTGTTAGGAAGTTAGCTAAACTCAAATTTACATCATTTTTACTTCTGACCATGATTAATTTGTTCTACTTTTTCCATTCATTAGGAAAAGAAAAAGTAATCCCTCTTTCCGTAGTACTTGGTGGCTCTTATATTTCTTATGCCAACCTCTAAGTCTTGTGTTTTCCAAGTTTAATATCACCACTTCCACCATTAGATCCCCTTCTGTTTGCCTTTCTCTGTAAACTCTAGCTTTCTGTTCTTAACTCTATTTTTTTCTCTCCCCCTTCTCCACTATCTCTCTCTCACTTTTCCCTGCTTCCTTTCCTCCCTTTCTCTCCCTTCTCTCTTCCTTTTTTCTCTTCCTCCCTTCTCCTCCCCTCTGACTTCCTCTCTTTCTTTCTCTGTCTCTGTCTTTCTCTTTCTCTTCTCTCTCATACTCTTATCCTCAAGTTCTCTTTTGCTCCCCTTCCCTCTCCCTTCTTGCTCCCTTTTTCTCCTCTCTATCCCTTCCCCTTTCTTTGTCCCCATTTTCTCTTATTCTCAGCATCTTTCTCCCTCTTTCCTCTTTCTCTCTCTCTTCCTCCCCCTCTCCTTTTATCTCTTTCTCTGTTTTTCTCCCCCTTGCTCTACTCCCTTCCCATAAGAGAACTCTAACTTTGTTCCTTTCCTATTTCTTTGGGTATACATTTGATTTATTTCATCTCGCCTTTTCCAACTTATTACTTCAGGACTCAAAGCTATAAATTTGTCCCCAAGAACTGATTTGGCTGCCTCCCATAGAGGTCAATATGCATTATTATTATTTTATTTGAAATATTTGTTTATTGTTTCTGATTTCTTCTTTAAATCCAATTATTGTTTAATAAATGTGCTTTTGAAGCTTCCATGTAGCTGTGTATCTTTTATTCATTTTATATTCCTAATTTTATTGCATTATGGTCTGGTAATAAAGCAAGTCTAATTTCTGTCTTTCTGAATTTATTGAGAGCATCTCAGTAGAGCTGGCTTCCTTGCTGTTTGGTACTCTACCAATACTCAATTTATTCTTGTATTCTTGCATAATCATCTAAGCAAAGAGACACAGGAATCACATATTGGAAGGTACCTTATTGTTGTTTAGTCATGTGACCCCTTTGGGGGTTTTCTTGGCAAAGATCCTGGAGTGGTTTCCTTCATTTTGCAGATGAGTAAACTGAGGCAAACAGGATTAAATGAGTTGCCCCGGATTACACAGTGTCTGAGGCCAATTTTGAATTTGGTGAGATGAGTCTTCCTGACTTCAGGCCTGGCACTTTATCCATGGTGCAACCTTGCTGCCCTGGGAAGGTACTTTAGAAGTAGTCTGATCCTTGGTGGAAAATTGGATTTAGGATCATAGATTCAACACTTCTTTTTTGCAGATAAAGAAATAGAAGCTCAGAGAAGTTGAAAATAAGCTCAAGCTCATCCAGCTGACCGCAGGCAGAGATGAGATTGGAGCCTACAGATCCTGCCTTGCAGTTCAGGGCTCTTTTCATTGTACCACACTGCTTCCTTTGCATGGTTGGGTTTCCAGACCCACACTCATTGAGCCTAACAGTACCAGAAGGAATTTCATATACTGGTTAGCTGAAAATGAAGTGTGCCCAGAAGATTGTCCTTAGGACAGTTTTGGATTAGGTAGCCAAATGCTAAGAGGAAGGATGGACAGAACAGGACATATTTAGCCTGGAGAGAAGACAAAGCATAGGAAAGAGAAGTTAAATTAACTGAAGGACTGTCATGTGGGAGAAAGAATAGACTTGTTTTGAATTGCTCCAGAACAGTAGACAAGAACCAGTGGGTGGAAGATACAGAAGCAAAATCTTTCTAGAGTCATTGATTGGGGGAATAGGCTGCTTTGGAAGTAATAAGCTTCCCTTCACTGATGAAACTTAAGTGAAGATAATAACAAGGTCATCTGTTGGTTAGAGATTACCAGAGAGGCCTCTGGTCTCCCACATGACACTCCTTCAACTAATTTAATTTCTCATTCCTATGTTCCTTTCCTAATTCTCACTGCTATGTCCCTATATCTCATTCCTCCAGCCCTTTATAATCTCAGCTTCTATGATTTTAAATAGTGCCCAATCAACCTGCTTCAGTCTCATAGCTTGAGCTCCCACCAATATATAAAGGACACACATCCCTATACATACAATGCTCCACCTTGATATACTTTCTACCCAGCTCCTTATTTGTGTGTTGAATTCCTACTTCTCATTTAAAACTTGCCTCAAAAGCTACTCCATAAAGCCTTCTCCATCCAATATCTTTCATTATTAATGACCTATGGTATGAGACATTCTCAAGGTGAGCCACCCTTCCCTGGCTCTCAGATTACCTTCTATATACTCTCTATATAACTTGTATGTAAATAGTTATTTGCATATTGTCTCCACATTTAGAATGTAAGCTCCTTGAGGGCAGAGACCATTATTTTACTTTTCTTTCTATCCTTACTATTGCCTAATACATAGTAAGTGCTTAATAAATGTTTGTTGACTTTGTAGGTCATATGTAAAGTGATTGGTTCAAAGAGTTAAAACAAGAAAGGCCCTTAGTCACTGAGTCCAACTTGCAACTTCTTCATTTTATAGATGAGAAAAGAGCAGAGCAGACAGCTTAGGGTCACACAGCAGGTTTTGAACCCAGCACTTCCTACCTCTAAGCCCATGCTTTATCCACTAAGAGACATTATGGCACACCTCTTATTCATGGCATGACCTCGGGTAAGCCACACTCACTTTCTTCTGTAAAATGAATAAGTTGGATTAGAAGTTTATGACCCCACCCAATTCTAAAATACAATTATCCCATTAGCTTATGTTGTTCTCATTCCTATTCCTGTTGTTTAGTTCCCAGTTCCCACTCCCTAAAATTGTGTTGCATTTATTTTGTTGTATTTATTTCTTTACCTATGTATATACGTATGTGTGCACATATACATATATGTATAGTGTCTCCTTCCCCCAAATGGAAGCAATTTGGTTTCAATTTGAATTGTCTTAGGAAGATTCTGAAGATCCCTGGCAGGATAAGGTACCAGACACTGAGGTCCTTACTTGAACTGAACTTCCAAGCAGTCAAACTCTGCTTCAGAGAACATAACTCTCATGGGCTGGCCACATTGTTCAAATGCAAAATGTACATTTGCCAAAAGACTATTTTATGGAAAACTCATGCAGAGAAAGTGCTCACATGGTGGTCAGAAGTGGTGATACAAGGACATTCTCAAGGTCTCTCTTAAAAACTTTGAAATTGATTGTGTGACATGGGGGACACTAGCACAGGACCACTCAGCATAATGTGCCCTCATCAGAGAAGCTGCTGTGCTCTATGAGCAAAGCAGAACTGAAGCAGCTCAAAGGAAACACAGGATGGGCAAATTTAGAGTATCCCCCACAAATGTTCACACACATTATTTGTGCCCGACCTGTGGCAAATCATTCCAAGCTCATATTGGTCTGATCAGCCATGGTCAGACACATTGAAACCTGACTCTAGTATAGTGATGTCATTCTGGTCCTTTTTGAGAATGAAGGACAACAGCCTCCTTCCCCCAACCTCTAATAGAATGTAAGCTCTTTGAAGGCAGGCCATCTTTCATTTTTTGCTTTTGTATTCTCAGTGCCTAGTACAGAGGCTGTACATAGTAGTCACTCAATAAATGCTTGTTGAATTGAATTGCATCTTATAATAAAGATAGCAGCTAGAAATTACAGAGCACTTTCAGGTTTGTAAAGTGCTTTACAGAAATGATCACATTTGAGCTTTCCAACAACCCTTTGAGTTATTCCCCCCTTCACAGATAAGGGCTGAGAGAGATTAAGTGACTTTCCCAGAATCACACAGCTTGTTAGTATCTGAGGCAGGGTTTGAACTCAGGTCTTTCTTAGCCCAAGTCCAGAACTCTGCTCACTAGATTATAAGCTTCATGAGAGAGACTTCATTTTATTTCAACTTCAATTCTGCCTGAGAGTCTAGGATTATACTAAACATACAGTACTTAATGATTGTTGCCATGCATACCTCATGGGCTCAAAGGCTGGGTAGTCTGAATGAATAATTGGAGCTGTCATAGTGACTATGGTCTTTTTGAATCCATCTATCTATCCATCCATCCATTCCTCTTTCCTTCTTTCCTTCCCTCCTTCTTTCCTTCCCTCCTTCCCTCCTTCCTTCTTTCCCTCCCTCCTTCCTTCCTTCCTTCCATCTTTCCTTCCTTCCTCCCTTCCTTTTTCCTTCCTTCTTCCTTCCTTCCTTGTTCACTTTTTGACTGTATATTCAGAGGAGCAAATGAGGTAGAAATAAGGGTTTAAAGAAAGGGATGAACCCACCTCCTCTTAGGTAGTGGTGCTCAGGGCAGTGCATACCTGACTATTCCCTTTAATCAATTGATCCCATTTTTGGAAAGAAACAATGACATAATTCATGAAGGGCTATGCTGTTCTCACATGGGAACCATGTAAATCCTTTCCTTGCTTCTTCATTTCCCTGTTCTTTCTCACAATATGTTTCTACCATATTGAGCATGACCAACCCATCCCCTTTTCTTTCATATAATATTTCAGTGACAACCTTTCTTCCTGGAAATTCTTTATTTGTCTCATGAGTCAGTCCACCACACCTACCATGTAAAGAAGGGTATGTAGTAGGCCTAATCAGGAGATCAGGCATAGTGAGGCACCGCAGAGGACTCATATGGACTTTTAGTTCAGGCAGCACACCAGATTTAATGCCAATTGAAGAGAGCAGAAGAGATGCCACAAAGGTGCATGTGACTGTCAGCTGAACTTTGCAGATAACAATCACCATGGCAGTGAATCCAGAAATCAAGGAGAATCAATTCCTCTCCGTGCTACTCTCTTCCCCCCTCAACAGGGAGTTACTGGGGCTGAAGAAATGCTAGCAATAGGATGATTTCCATAGTAACCCCAAACACCCTGATGGTTCACAAAAATCTCCCAAAAGATTTTGGCAGAGGGCCTTATTTTCTACCCTCATCTGTGTTGAGAGGGAGAAGACATTCTCATTTGAATGGATGATGGGCACAGCCCATTTGTGTTTCTGAAGACACACTTGCCTGATGTATTGGCTCTCCCTCAGTAAAATACAGAAATAGAACGTTTCCCCTGGGAGTCTCTGAATTTGGGCTTCTTGCATGAATTTAAGAAATCTGTTGCTGGCAGAACTGCAGTGGAAGAGGGGTTTAAGAGTAGCTGGGGCTAGGGAGCCTCCTCTAATGTGGAAGCTTCAGAGGCAAATCATGTAGAAATCCTTGAATTGGATGTTTTCCTCAGGGCTTGGTTGGGGTCCACAATTGAGACTTTAAAGGACTTCTTGGAACACCCAGATGGAGCAGTTGAAGCTGGAAGCAATTGGTCTTTATTTTTTGTCATTTTTAAGGGGAGGTCTTGTGACTTAACAGAGACAGCAAAGGTAAAATGGGGGGAGAAACAAAGGCAACAAGAAGGGTTTGAGTACAGCATCTGATCAACTATCCCCTCCTTCCCAATTAGGGCAGCATAGCACCTCCCTCCCTCCAATGTGGGGCCAGGGTGGACACTTCCAAAGTGGGATACTGAAGGTTGGAGAAGGCAGAAGATCAGAGATGTGAACCTCAGACTTAATGGTCTTCAGGTCATGGCAATGGGAGGGGGTGATGGTTTTGTCCAAAACTGCTCTCCAGACATGGTGGAATAGTACACTTAGTTCTCTCTATTTTGATGAGAGACTCCTGTGTCCATTATCTTTCTATGAATCACAGCAGTGAAGCATCTGAAGGACGGCTAGGGCTCTACGAGGGATGAGTGGGGTCTGACTCAGGCACCTTTGATTGCTTTCCCATCTCTGAAAACGTAAGGAGGTTTCAGTCATTAAGAAGCTGCAAAATTCCAGTCTGAAAATTTCCAAGCATAAGGAATTCCATCCTTTTTCTCATCAGAGAGATTAGTTCTTAAAAATTAGAGGCTTTATTCAGGACACAACAGAATTAAAAACTCAGTGGTGGGGGACACGTAAGTAGACATATAAGGTGTCACATGAATAAGGGGACCAGAAACAAATTTCTCCACAGCTGGTTGCTGCTGCGTGTGTTGCTGCTTTTCCTGGTTTCTACTGGATTCCCTCAGCCTCAGTCAAACTCTTTGTAGTTCAGGATGCATCACAGCTGTAGCTTGAATAATGAGGGCTTGTCTGGTCAGAGTCCTTCCTCCTTCTGTCCTCTTGTTAATGTAACTTTCCTCTGGGCTCCCACAGATCTCTGTCTACACCTGTTTCAGGCCTTTAAATGTAATAAGAGCTAATGTTTAGGTGGTACTTTAAAGCTGGTTAAGTGCTTTAATTTGTCATCTCACTGAATCTTCACAAAACCCCATTAAAATAGGCACTTTTATTATCCCCATTTTGCAGATGGAAACTGAGGCTGGATGAAAGTTAAGTGATTTGCTCAAGGTCACGTAACTAGTATGTATCTGAGGTAGATTCAAGTTGAGGTCTAAATGTGTCACTCTGTCTATTCACTGCACTGTTTATCAATCTTTGTGATGTAGGGAGTAGTGAATACGACTTATCTGTACTGCCAGAGAATAAGTTACCCATGGAATGTAGCAAGGTGGCACCTTGGATAAAGCCCTGAGCTTGGAATATTCCGGAGTTCAAATCCAGCCTCAGACACTTACTAGTTGTGTGATCCTGGGCAAGTCACTTAACACTGTTTGCCTCAGTTTGTTATCTGTAAAATGAAGTGGAAAAGGAAATGGCAAACCCAACCATTCCAGTATCTCTGCCAAGAAAACCCCAAATGGGGTCATGGAGAGTCAGATACAACTGAAACAACTGAACAACAAACGAGATGTATGATTCTCTTTGTAATGGACAATTGAGGCAGATACAGGATGGCATAGCCAATTAGTATTTTGGGGAGTGTTTTTATTAAGCCCGTGACTGTCTCCCAAAAGGGAAGGCAGCTCTGAGCAGTCTGTCCAGCAAGCTTTTATACAGTAAAAAGTACTTCCTGAAACAAACAGAGGTCAGCAAGGCAACTGTTGCTACATAGGGATGTAAACTAAGGTGGGGGCTGCAAGCTAATAGGGCAGTTCTTTATTTTAGTTACATCTTGGTTACAAGGCAGATGCAGGGAGAAGTTTCACAAAGGTCAGTCATACCTTTATGCTAGGTTCCTGGGGCCCCCTGAGGGGCCTTGTGAGAGGTCTTGTGTAGGAGCTAGCACTATGGGAACCTAACTGGCACTTCATCTTTGCAAACCTCCAAGTGCTTTATACAATTTATCTCTTATTAGTTATTATATGAGAATTTTGGACACCTCCCAGCACAGAAGAGGCAAGTCCACCAGCATAGAAGGAAGATTTTGTGGGGGAGATTTGGTTCCCCAGGATGTGTTAGTCTAACACCCACATTCTCATCAGCCAGTTACTTATTTCACCAAATGTTCATCTGTCACTTAGAAATTGTCTCAGTATTACCTTGCATCTGGTACCCTGGGAGCAATAAGGGAATGGAAGGAGAGCGTGAAAACTGAAGGAAATGCTGTAAGAGGAAAGAAAGTTAGGCTTAGGATCCATGACCCAGAACCACTAATTAATAATCATAATAATTTGCATATTGCTTTAAGGTTTGGATAGTACATCATATCTTATTTGGCCTTTACAACAACCCTGTGAGGTAGGTGCCATCATCCTCCTGCTGGGGATTAGACTCCTGTCTTGCCCATCAAGAACTCAGTGTTCTTTCCAAGACCTCCCGATTGTTCTGTATCACTTTAATAGAGCACACCTTTTCTATTGCTGGTACAGTGGGCAGAGGATTGGACTTGCAGGCAAGAAAATTCCAAGATTTCAAATCCTGTCTCAGACGCTTACTGGGTGGGTCACCCTGGGCAAATACCTCAACCTGTCCCAGCCTCATTCTCCTCATTTGTAAAGTGGAGATAATGATAGGCTGTACTTTGCAGTGAGGTGACTTTACAGAGATGGAGATACAAAAAGCATCATCCTAGCCTTCTGTGAGGTTACTTTCTGGTAGCAGAGGACCAAATGATCTCATATCCATATAGATATTAGGTGCTATTATATATTATATTGTGTTATGTTATATTATATTTTGTTATATTACATTATGTTATGTTTGTTATGTTATACTATATCATATCATATTATATTATACTATACTATACTATGCTATGCTATGCTGTTATGCTATACTATGTTATACTATTTTGTTATAATATATTATGTTATATTAAGTTTTATTATATTATATTATGTTATGTTACATTATATTATTTTATATTATATCATATCATCCTATCTTATCTTATCTTATATCATATTTTATTGTTGAAGACCACGGATCAGGGAGACTCTGACCCTGATGGCTGAATAAGCCCCCTCAGGTGAAGGGCTTGCTGCCAGGCCTGGATTGGTTCCCCATCCCCCAGGGAAGAGTTCAAGCACACGGGTGTGACTTTCCTCGAGATAAAGAATGGCATTTTCGCCCCCGGAACGCTGCAGTGTGCAATGTCCACAGAGAAAAGCCATTAGGAAGCATTCTATAAAAGGCTTGCACTCAAGACAATAAATGAGACTCTATTTTCCACTATGCTTTGAGTCCTCATCTCTCTTTTAACACACAGACTCTGGGTAGTTAACACTTTCAGGCCTGGTGGGTGGTAGCAGGGCTCCCCACATTCTCTCAGCTCTGCCATGGAAGGCAAGGCTCCCTAACTTGGCCCTCTACATCACATCATGTCATGTCATGCTGTGCCATATCATATCATATCATATCATACTATACTGTGTTATATCATATCATATTAATGATATACTCTATTATATTGATGATATATTCTATTCTATTTCATCATTTACATCATATTATATTACATCATATATCATGTTAATGTCAAGCCATGTCATGTCATATCTTATCACATCATATCATATCATTGATATGATGTGCTATGATATATTATGTTATATTAAATTATGTTATGTCATGTCATGTCATACATTGCATTATGTCATATTACATTACATTATATTATAATAGCATATTGTATTATATTGTACCATACTGTATTGTATCATATTGTATCACATCACATCATGTCATACTATTTTATATCATCATCACTGCCATCATCATCATCATCATCATCATCATCATCATCTCACTCTATACCTATGACTTTTCTGGGTTTCTAGCTGCTGTTGTATATTGTCTTCCCCGATTTGATTGTAACCTCCTGAGGACAGGGATTGTTTTCCTCATTTGTATCTCCAGAGCTTAGTACAGTGCCTAGTACATGGTAGGCACTAGATAAATATTTATTGAATTGAGATGGGCACATTTGTAATTGTAATGGGCACAGCTGGACATGGTGGAATTAGGGTGGGTCAGCAGGGCCATAGGGGATATTTTTCTTTTACTTTATCATTCATGCCAGACTCCTCTTAGGGCTGATGCCAAAGGTCCCCCCTGAACATTTCTCGAATTTTTGGTTCGTGCTGTGAGCACTATAGTACCTTGTGTGGGGAACTGCTCTTTCTTGACTGTACAGGGTCATAAAGGTGGCTACAGGGAACAAATGAAGGCATTGATATCATTTCCCACTAGTATGGAAATGTGTTATAAATGACTAAAGCAGGGGTGCTGGGTGTAGGAGGATATTTCTTGTTATTAATAGTGTCATTTTCACGTTAGGCATATTTGGGAAAACACCTTTATTATAAATTTGAAAATCTCTTTTCATAGCAACAATAAAGCTAAAATCCTTAAATTCAAATTTTATTTTGGGCACTATAGCATTTTGACATTATTTAAAAGACTGCTAATACTGGATTGTTTATAGATGCCTGTCTGATCTGCATTGGTGAAAGGAGATTCCACATTAGGATTTCCTCATGTCAATAAAATCACATATCCCAACTAAAATACAAATTAAAAAAAAATTTACAGAGTGTCACTGAATTTCAGAGTTGGGAGGGACCTTGAAGGCCATCAATTACTTGCTTAATATGTGCTTAGCCGTGGTGATATAAGTATAAAGAATGAAACAATCCCTGTTTATAAGGAGCTTAGATTTTAATCAGAGAGACAGAAAGTATAATACATACACATACTACTATACTATATATGTATGTACATATCAATGTATATACATATGTGTACATATATATGCATGTATATATACAGATATATTTATACAGGCACATACTCTCTCTTAGATATTCCTCTTTTTTTTAGATTTCATGTCATTGCTCTCTCTTGGTTCTATTCCTTTTCCTTTGCCCATCTTCATTCAGGTCATACTCTTTAATTGTGGGTGTCTCCCCCAGGGTTTGTCCCTCTCTTCTTCTTCTATTGTAGATCCTTGGATGATCTCATCAGCTCCCATGGGCCCAATTACCATCACTATATAGATGATTTCCATATCTATTTATCCAGCCCCAATCTTTGCCTAAAGCCACATCATCAATTACTTTTTTGAACATCTCAAACTGGATGTCCTGTAGGCTTGTCAAATGCACAAAATGGTACTCATTACCTTTCCTCCCAAAACCTTCCCTTCTTCCCAACTTTCCTATTATCATCAAAAGCATCACCCTTCTTCCTGTAACCTAGGCTAACAACCTCTGGGTCACCTTTGACTCGTCACTTGAACTCTACATATTTGATTAATTGCCAAATCTTGTCATTTCTACTTTCACAACTTTTTTCCTATATGTGCCTTCTATCCCCTCACATAGCCACCACCCCAGCATAGGCCCTTTTTACCTCTTACTTGGACTATTGCAATCTTCTCCTGCTTCAGATCTCTCCCCACTCCAATCCATTCTCCACTCAAAAATCAAAATGATATTCCCAAGTACAGGTCTGACAGTGGCACCCCTCAACATATTTTGTCTTGCCACTGGGCTACCATGACTTTGGAAGAGAGAGTAAGGCTGACAACTTTGAGCAGCTCTGCCTCACTTAAATATGCAAGTCAAGACATCACCCCATGATGTCATTGGCTCTCCTCTCCAAAACGAAGGATTAACAACTTTCTTGTGCGTCTCTCTTACCTCCAGGATCAAGAATAAACTCCATTTAAAGTCCTTCACAACCAGCCTCTTCCTAATTTTCCAGTCTTTTTGCATTTTACTCCTTCCCTCATACTCTATGATCCAGCTACCTTGCAATTCCTAGCCCACAGCTCTCCATATCCCATCTCTGTGACTTTACCCTGGTTGTTCCCCATACCTATAATGGTCTCTCTCCTTACTTCTTGGTTTCTCTGTCTTCCTTCAAGACTCAGCTCAGATCTCACCTTCTGCAAGAGAACTTCCCCAATCCTCCATCCAATTAAAAACCTTCCATTTACACTGTCATGAACAAAGTTATTTGCATGTTGTCAAGGTGAACTCCACGGGAACAGGGACCTGTATTTTTGCCTTTCTTTGTAGCCTCAACATTTAACATAATGCCTGAAACCTGGTAAGTTCTTAAAAAATGCTTGTTGATTATGTTCACTACCTACCATTCTAGTTTTATTTCACATTAATTCCCTTCATTCGTTCTCTGTTTCAATAAAACTGGCCTGTTAGGTGCTAGAGGTTAAGTGAGAGACCCAGCAAATAAGAGTCTGAGGCAGGATTTTAACTGAGGTTTTTCAGATCCTAAGTCCAGCACTCTTTCCATTGCTCTTTCTCACTGCCTAAAAAGAAGGATTAGACCATATGACCTCTGAGGTCCCTTCCCACTCTAGATTTCAGATCTTATGTTCCTAAATCACTTAACCTTCTTTGCAATTCAGTTTCCTTACTTGTAAAGTAAGGGAATTAGACTGGATGGTCTCTGGGGTCCCTTCCACATTGAAATATATGGTTCTAGGGATAGCAAAGGGTTCCAGGTTTTGTCACTAGAGGAGAAGTGGCATTGGGGAGGTATAGCCTGGAGAAGAGATTGAAAAAGACCATTGTAGCTATCTTCAGAAACTTAAAGGGCCACCATATGAAAGAGGAATTAGATTGGGTTGCTTGGCCTCGGGGTGAAGGACAGAAAAGCAATGGGGTCAAGCAGACTGAAGCTTGCTGTAACTCTTGGACAAGTTGAGTTATACAAGAGAGAAATGGACACATTGTTGACTCCTCGGTAGACTGTAAGGACTGCCTCACTTTCCTATTTATATGTCCAGTGACTCATATACTGGCTGGCACATGGTTGTCGGTTGATTGATTGATTGATTGATTGGAGGAAACAGCTAATAGAACCAACTGAGGTGTGATGGATTTGGACTTGGACTTGAATGAGGAAAACCTGTGTTTAAATCCCATCTCAGAGAGTTCTTCCTGGCTATGTGATCCTGGGCCTCAGTTCCCTCATTTGTAAAATGAGGAGGCTGAATTCAGTGGCTTCTGAGGTGCCTTCCATCTCTAAATCTATGATTTAAAATATTAATAATTCATCATTTAGATGTGCTTTGAGCTTTGCAAAGCTCTGTCCTCAAGCAGAGTTCAGATGACCATTTCTTGGGGATTTCTGGATGGGAATAAGTGGGAATGGACAGTTCCTAGTGTTTCCTGCACTTCTGCAGAAAGATCAGAAGTCAGAGGGAGGGAAGGAAATGGTGGGCTTGGGAACCAGATTGCCATAAGCCTTAAATGCATTATAAGAGTCACAAAAGGAATAGAACCTTCATTCTTGTTTACAGCTAGAATCAATGCTAAAACTTCAGAGAGAAAGAAAAAAAGCTAATTAATTAAATTCCAGAAAGTTTCTGTGTGAAGAGGACTCACCACAGGAGGCCTCCATATGGTCTTTAAAAAGTCTAAACTTAAAGAGACTGCCAGGCAGCCATAGTAACTGTAATAAGAAATTAGTGGGCTCCACATTTCTTCTCTTGCTGAGATGACCATCTCAAATTTTCACCAATCATGACTGCAGAAATGATTACCTTCTGCGGCTATGGAAAGCTCCAGCTGCCACAGGCACATCCAGCTGTTTTATTCTGAGGGATGTTTTGTCCCTTTATTGCCTAGCCCTGGAGTGCTTGCGATCAGAGCTTAGCTGACAACTTGGTTAATGATTCATGATGCAAAACAGCCTCCAGCTCAGCTCCCCTGGGGCGAGACCTGGCTCTCCCAGCCCCAAAACTGCTTTTGTCAGGAAGAAACCCTGATGTTCCTTTGGTTAATATTGCCTGAGTGCCCTACATAGAGGCACAGCTGGAGGAAGTTAAGGCAGAGAGAAGCCTGGAAATAGAAGAAAGGGACAGGTTAGCCTGAGGACTTGAATAGGGGCAGGTGAAAGAGGTGGCCATCCCCTGACTTATTTCTGGGGGCCCTGGCACTGACTTACTCAGATCCAGCATCCTGCTACCCTCCTCCAATTAAAATGATGAATCAACCATGCTGCTTGCTCACCTCTTTCTCCCCTTTAAAGCTATTCCCAACCTGGCTTCAGTTTTTCATTTTATTATATATTCCCTACCTTTATGCAGCCAAAATGGCCTTCTCAATATTTCTCACATAATCCAATACTTGACTCCCACCTATGGGCCTTTGCAGGGCTATCTACCATGCCTAGGAGGTACTCACCTTCTTACCTACTTTTCTTAGAATCTCTAGTTTCCTTATCTCAACTCAAACACTGTTTTAACATGAAGCCTTTCAGGATCTCCCTGCTACTAGTGTGGCTCTCCAAAAGAATTATTGTTGTTGCTCTACTGTGTCCAATTTTTCACGACCCCACTTGGGGTTTTCTTTTTTATTATTATTATTAAACAAATGCTTTATTAACTTCTGTTTTACATCATTCGTTTCTGCCAGATTTTGAGGTACAGTTTTTCCCCCCGTTTTTCCCCTACCCACCATCCCAGAATAGCAGTCCCACAAGATATCGCTTCCTCCAATCTGCTCTCTCCCATATCTTCTCCCATACCCCCTTCGACTTTTCCATTAGAGCAAGGTGAATCTCTGTGCCCCAATGCCTGCACATCTTATCTCCCAATTACAAGCAAAAGAGTATTAATAATAGTATATATATATATATATATATATATATATATATATTTTTTATATATTTTGAAACATTTAATTTTAAGACCTCTAATTTCAGATCCATTCCCTTCCTCTCTTGTCATCCATTCCCTCTGGGAAGATAAGTAATTCAGTATATGTTGTACATGTCTAGCTATGCAAAACACGACCATAGTAGATATATTGTACAAGGCTGCTTATAATTCCCTCCCACCCATCCCACCCCCCACCGGATCCATTCCCTACTTAATCCTGTCCCTCTTCTATAGTGGGTACTTCCAACCTCCCCTCCCCCCAAGAATGCCCTCCCATCCATCATCCCTCCTCTCACCCACCTTCCCCCTATTCTGCTGCAGGGTGAGATATCCCATTTAGTATGTATGTCATTCTCTCCCTGAACCAAATTCAATGAGAATGTGGTTTTGCCTTTTTACCTTCCTGATCTTCCCCTCCCCTGCTGCCACTTCCCCTTGCTTCTACATGAGATAGTTTACCCTACACTGTCTCTCCCTGTCTCCTCTTGCCACTTGCCTCTCTCCCCTCATAATTTCACCCCTTAAGTATTATCCCTTCCCAAAAAATTCAACCTATGCCCTCTCTCCATGTATAACTGTAAACATATATACACCCATTCACATATGTATTCAAATGACCACACACCCTTCTTCCATTATTGTCATACTGAGAGGGGTTTCATCAGTCACAGTTATTGTTTTTCCATGTAGGAATGTAAATAGTTCAACTTTGATAAGTTTCTTTTGATTTCTTTTCCCTGATTACCTTCTCAGGCATCTCTTCCTTCTTGTGTCTGGGTGTCAAATTTTCTATTCAATTCTGGTTTTTTCCTCAAGAATGCTTGAAAGTCCTCTATTCCACTGAATGACCATATGTTCTCCTGAAACAAAATACTCATTTTTGCTGGGTAGGTGACCCTTGGGTTCATTCCCATCTCTTTTGCCCTCTGGAATATCATATTCCATGCCCTTCGATCCCTCAGTGTAGAAGCTGCCAGGTCCTGGGCTATTCTGATTGTGTTTCCACAATATTGAAATTATTTCTTCCTGGCTGCTTGGAGTATTTTCTCCTTGATCTGGGGATTCTGGAACCTGGCTATAGTATTCCTGGGAGTTTTCTTTTTGGGATCTTTTTCAGGAGGTGATTGGTGGATTCTTTCAACCTCTATTTTGCCCTCTGGATCTAAAACATCAGGGCAATTTCCCTTGAGAATTTCTTGAAGGGTGATTTCTAGGTTCTTTCTTTGATCATGGCTTTCAGGTAGTCCAATAATTTTTAAATTGTCTCTCCTGGATCTATTTTCCAGGTCAGTGGTTTTTCCATGAGATATTTCACATTGCCTTCTAATCTTTCATTTGTTTGGATCTGCTTAACAGCATCTTGATTTCTCATAAAATCATTAGCTTCCATTTGCTCCAGTCTAACTCTGAAGGAATGAATCTCCTCAGTGAGCTTTTGAGATTCTTTTTCTATCTGGCAAATTCGACTTTTTAAGGCATTCTTCTCCTCATTGCCCTTTTGGGCCTCCTTTGCCATTTGAGTTAGTCTATTTTTTAAGGTGTTGTTTTCCTCAGTCAGGCTGCTGACTCTCATTTCATACTTTTCCTGCATCCTTCCCATTTCTCTTCCCAATTTTCCTCCACTTCTCTCATTTTATTTTTAAAGTCCTTCTTGAGGTCCTCTATGGCCCGCAACCTGCTCATATTTTCCTTTGGGGCTTTTGGAGCAGGACTTCTGACCTCACAGTCCTCCTCCCATTCTATGCTTCGATCCTCTTTGCTCCCAAAATAGGAGTCTAATGTTGCATTTTTCTGTTTAATTTGTTTCCTTTGCCTTGGTATGTTGCCACTTAATTACTTGACTTTTGGGCTTGTTGCCACAGTATGACTCTGCCACCAGATAGGGGAGTTTTCATCCTGAATGTGTGGGGAGACAACTTCCGTTTCTGGCAAGCTGGATATCCAAGACTGATTGCTGGATCTCCCTACAGTTCACAGGCCAGGAGCTGGAGCTGCCTCTGAAAACTACAAAATGGCATGTCTCCTCAGTGGCTTCTAGCCCCCAGGGGAGGAAGCCGACACGTTCCCCAAATACTGGTCCCAAAGTCCATAGGGCACTAACTTCTCACTTTGTCTTAGGCATGTCTGTGTTGATAATTCTGGAATTGCCACAGCAGCTGGTGTTCTGGGGTCCCTCCAGCGGGCTGCTGGCCCAGCTGCCCTGGGGCTAAAGCTGTGGTTCAGGCAGACCTGGGCTCTCTGCATGCTGTGCACTGTGCTGCCGGTTCCCAGAGTGCTGAGCTGGTCCTTCCTGCAGGGCTGCTGGGCTGTCCTCGGCGGGAGGTTAGCTTCTCTGTGTCATTCTGTGGGTGCTGGGACTCCAGAAGTTGTTCAGAGTTCCCTTTTACATAGTTTGGAGGTAATCTGGGGGGAGAGAGCCTTGGACATGCTGTTTCTACTCTGCCATCTTGGCTCCGCCCCCTCACTTGGGGTTTTCTTGGCAAAGATACTGGAGTGGTTTACCATTTCCTTCTCCAGATTATTTTACAGATGAGGAAACAGAGGCAGAGTTAAGTGACTTGCCAAGGGTCTCACAGCTAGTAAGTATCTGAGGCTAGATTTGAACTCAGGGAGAGCAGTCTTTCTGACTCCATAAAGTCAGAAAGTAAAGGTTAAAAAAAGGTAAAAAGGTAAAAAAAAAATTTTAATTGCCAGACCTTCATTTGATAAGTCTATGTTGTCTATTTGATAAGTCTATTTTGTCTATACTTATATGTCTATATGTTGTCTCCCCCAATAGAATGAGAACTCCTTGAGGAAAGGGACTATTTCATTCTTGTCAATCAATTATAACAAAGGTCAAACATTTATTAAGTTCCAGCTATCAGCATTAATTTAGCACCTACTATGACATGCTGTGCTAGTCTTGAAGATGTCATAGTAGGTGCTAAATTAATGCTTCTTGATTGACTGATTATCACTTCCAGCATCAATGACAAGTAAAGGGTTTTAAAAAAAATCAATAGGTGTCTTCAGTTAGAGGTCATAGGCCTGAGATTCAGAGCAAATTAGACCTAGTACAGATACATTGCCCAATGTCTTGGAAAGAACACTTGGAGTTGGAACCTCTGGAGCCAAGTAGTTATCTTAACTATGACAGTTCATAGCTGTATGACCACGGGTAAGTCTCTTCCTCTCTTTTGAGCCACAGTAAAATGGGGATGAAAATGATAATACCTGCAGTTCCTGCCCCATAGGGCTCTTAATAGGATCAAGTTAGATAATAAAGAGCTTTACAGACTTTAAAGTGCTATGTAAATGCCAGTTCCTGTTACAACCTGACATTCAAAGCCTTTTATAACCTGACCACCCAACTTTTCCAGTCTTTTTACACTTTGTTCCTCCTCTTCTGTCCCAATCTCTAGCCTTCCCCCCCTTCCCCTGCCCTGCATCCACTGTGCAATCCAGTGACTCCAACCTCCTTGCTGTTCTTGGAGCAAGACACTCCATCTCCCGACTCTGGAAACTTTCCCTATCTATCCTCCATCCCTAGAATTCTCTGCCCCTTTTCATTTCCACCTGAGCTTTCCTGGATTCCTTTAAGTCCCAGCTAAAACCCTGCCTTATATAGGAAGCCTTTCCTTATCTGCCTTAATTCTAGTGCCTTCCCTCCAAGTTGGATTATTTCTAATTTATCCAATATGTAGCTTTTTTAAATTAAACAAATGCTCTATTAACTTCTGTTTTACATCATTCACTTCCGCCAGATTTTGAGTTACAATTTTTCCCCATTGTTCCCCTACCCACCACCTCAGAATAGCAGTCCCATAAGATATCCCCTCATCCGATCTGCTCTCTCCCTTATCTTCTCCCATACCCCCTTTGACTTTACCATTAGGGCAAGGTGAATCTCTGTGCTCCAATTCCTGAACATCTTATAACCCAATTACATGCAAAATAGTATTAATAATAGTATTTATATATATTTGAGATATTTAATTTTAAAACTTCAAATTTCAGATCCATTCCCTTTTCCCCTTGTCACCCACTCTCTCTGGGAAAATAAGCAATTCAGTATGTGTTGTACATGTATAGCTGTGCAAAACATTACCATAGTAGGTATATTGTAAAAGACTGCTTATATTTCTCTCTCACCCATCCCCCACCCCTACAATCCCTACTTTGATCCTATCCCTCTTCGAAAGTGGGTACTTCCTCCCCTCCCCCCAACATGCCCTCTCCTCCATCATCCCCCTCTCATCCCCCTTCCTCCTGCTCTCCTGCAAGGTGAGATATCCCATTTAGTATGTATGTCCTTCTCTCCCTGAGCCAAATTCAATTAGAATATGGTTTTGCCTTTTTACCTTCCTGTTCTTCCCCTCCCCTGCAACCACTTTCCCTTGCCTCTTCTACATGAGATAGTTTGCCCTACCCTGTCTCTCCCCATCTCCTCTTGCCACTTTCCTCTCTCACTTCTTAACTTCACCCCTTAAGTATCTTCCCTTCCCACCAAATTCGACCTGTACCCTCTATCTATGTATACCTGTAAACATATATACACACATTCACATATGTATTCATATGCCCATATACTCTTCTTCAATTATTTTCATAATGAGAAAGGTTTCATCAGTCACAGTTATTGTTTTTCCATGTAGGAATGTAAATAGTTCAACTTTGATAAGTTCCTTTTGATTTCTTTTCCCTGATTACCTTCTCAAGAATCTCTTGCTTCTTGTGTCTGAATGTCAAATTTTTTATTCAACTCTAGTTTTTTCCTCAAGAATGCTTGAAAGTCCTCTATTCCACTGAATGACCATATTTTCCCCTGAAAGAAGATACTCAGTTTTGCTGGATAGGTGATTCTTGGTTTTAATCCCAGCTTTTTTGACCTCTGGAATATCACATTCCATACCCTTTGATCCCTCAGTGTAGAAGCTGCCAGGTCCTGTGCTATTCTGATTGTGTTTCCACAATATTGAAATTGTTTCTTCTTGGCTGCTTGTAGTATTTTCTCCTTGATCTGGGGATTCTGGAACCTGGCTATAGTATTCCTGGGAGTTTTCTTTTTGGGATCTTTTTCAGGAGGTGATCTCTGGATTCTTTTAACCTCTATTTCCCCCTCTGGGTCTAAAACATCAGGGCAATTTTCCTTGAGAATTTCTTGAAGGATGATTTCTAGGTTCTTTCTTTGATCATGGCTTTCAGGTAGTCCAATAATTTTTAAATTATCTCTCCTGGATCTATTTTCCAGGTTTGTGGTTTTTCCCATGAGGTATATCACAGTGCCTTCTATTCTTTAATTTATTTGGATCTGCTTAACAGCATCTTGATTTCTCATAAAATCATTAGCTTCCATTTGCTCCAGTCTAACTCTGAAGGAATGAATCTCCTCAGTGAGCTTTTGAGATTCTTTTTCCATCTGGCAAATTTAGCTTTTTAAGGCATTCTTCTCCTCATTGCCCTTTTGAGCCTCCTTTGCCATTTGAGTTAGTCTATTTTTTAAGGTGTTATTTTCCTCAGTCAGGCTGTTGACTCTCATTTCATACTTTTCCTGCATCCTTCCCATTTCTCTTCCCAATTTTCCTCCACTTCTCTTATTTGATTTTTAAAATACTTCTTAAGGTCCTCTATGGCCTGTAAGCCACTCATATTTTCATCTGGGGCTTTTGGTGCAGGATTTCTGACCTCACAGTCCTCCTCCTGTTCCATGCTTCGATCCTCTTTGCCCCCAAAATAGGAGTCTAATGTTGAATTTTTCTGTTTATTTTGCTTCCTTTGCCTAGGCATGTTGCCCCTTAATTACTTGATTTTGGGGCTTGTTGCCACAGTATGACTCTGCCACCAGACAGGGGAGCTTCTGTCCCAAAAGTTGGGGTCTTCACAACTGCCAGAGGTATTAGTTGGGTGGCCTCTGTAAAGCCTCCACACACTCTGGCAAGCTGGATACCCACCCCAGACCTCCCCCCAAGACCACAATCCAGATCCAAGCAGGTTAAAGCAAGAATGATTACCCCCCCAAGACTGATTGCTGGATCTCCCTACAGTTCGCAGGCTAGGAGCTGAAGCTGCCACTGAAGCTGCAAAATGGCCTCTGTGCTGCTTCTCCTCAGCTGCTTTTCACCCCCAGGGGAAGAAACCAAAGCGTTCCCCAAATACTGGTCCCAAAGTCCATAGGGCATTAACCTCTCACTTTGTCCTAGGAATATCTGTGTTGATAATTCAGGAATTGCCACAGCTGCTGGTGTACTGGGGTCCCTTCAGCCAGCTCATGGCCAGGCTGCCCTGGGGCTAAAACTGGACCTTAGGCGGGCCTGGGCTCAGCTCCCAGAGCACTGCACTGGCTGCTCCCTGCAGGGCTGTCAGGCTGTCCTCAGCAGGAGGTTAGCTTCTCTGTGTTGTTCTGTGGGTGCTGGAGCTCTAGAAGTTGTTCAGAGTCCACCTTTTACATGGTTTGGAAGTGGTGTGGACGAGAGCGCCTTGGGAGTGCTGTTTCTACTCCTTCATCTTGGCTCTGCCCCCCCAATATGTAGCTTTGCATTGGAGTATTTCCAATTTTTCTTGTATATAACTTTTGAATGTAGTTTGTATAAAGTTGTTTGCATGTTGTCTCTCTCATTAGACTGTGATCTCCTTGAGGGCAGAGACTTTTTCCTTTCTTCATATCCCCAGGGTTTAGCAAAGTACCTGGCATACAGTAGGGACTCAATAAATGTTTATTGGCTGAGACTTAGTCCCTGCTCTCTTGAACCTTATAATCTAGTATCAACTAACATTTCAATAGTATTTTAATAGTTTTTTGGTTGTTTTACTGATGCCTGTTGTTTTTTATATCATAGTCAACTCTGATTATTACTTCCCCCTAACTGACATATGAATGCACCTTCTCTTACACCAAAGAAAAATGGTTAAGTCAAACTGACAGCTAGCTGGACTGAAAGGGTGTACTATTTTACAGTGATAGTCCCCTATCTTTCCAAGAAAATCAATTAATTAATTAATCACCAAGAATGTGTGCCCAGTACCTATTATGTGTGATATAGTCCTGGGTGCTTGTTCGGGCAAAGATGCAAATGAAACATTCCCTGGCTCAGAAGTAGCTTAGATTTTATCATAGGTATTGGGGACAGAGGGTGGAGGGCACAGGATGATAGGAAGGATGTCTATTTTCTTGTCTCTCCTTGGGAACAAGATTTGCTTTGAAACAGCAAAGTAAGGCTTGGTTTAGCTGTCATTTAGTTAACAATACATGCTTTCTCAAAAGCCTTAGTGCAGTTTTAAGCTCTAATAACTTCAGAAGTATAAATTCTATAAACTCACAAAAATTCTTTTTGAAAGGCTAGTAATTAAAAATTTTAAATATTGACATGTTTCTTATTAGAGTTCGATACCAGCACCATTTTATTTTAAGCATTGCTTAGACAACTTTGGAACTTTCAGTAGCTGCTGCTCAGGGATAGGAAGGATTACATTTATAACCTGAGACTTAAGCTCATCCAAAGAGGGAGGGTTTTGATGTGTTCATGACAGTTTGGACATTACTGCCACAAGGAAAAGTTTAACAAAGATAAATCAAGTGACCAGGTGGCCTAAACAAGACACTGTCCATTACCCATCTGCTGGTCTGAGAAAGGTAATAAATCATAATAGCTAACATTTGTATGACACTTACTAGGTGCCAGGCATGTCTCATTTGGTCCTCACAACAATTTGGGAGATCGGTGTTATTATTATCCCTATTTTACAATTGAGGAAATTGAGGTTAAGTGACTTAGCCAGGATTACAGATTGTAAGTGCTGGAGGCAGAATTTGAACTCAGATCTTCCTGTTCTAGGTCTGCCTCTTTATCCCCTGCACCACCCAGCTGTCACAGGCATAGTGCATAATGGCAGGGTGCCCTGTCTTTTTCAAATTAAAATTTAAAATTTTTTATTCAAAATCCACAAAAGCCACGTGGGTGTAAAAAAATTGAAATCGTTAAGCTTCCAAATGATGTCTTTCTGTCAGCTTGAAGCATTTATACTTCTAAAGTTCTTAAAGTTTAATGCTGTACTAAGACTTTGGGGACACCCTGGATTGTGGTTGCTGCCTACTGCTGCCCTTGCTTTCCTCAGTTCCCTCGGCTTCAGTTTGTACGAGCCTTCCTTTGTCTCTTTTGGTGCAGTCATAATCCTTGACATTTCTAGGATCATAGATTTGCAGCTGGAAATAGACCTTAGAGGCCATCAAACCTAACCTTCTTGTACTACAGATAAGGAAACTGAACTAGAAGCAATGGTTGTTCAGTTATATTCAATTCTCTGTGACCCCATTTGGGTTTTTCTTGGCAAAGATACCCGAATGGTTTGTCATTTCCTTCTCCAGCTCATTTTATAGATGAGGAAACTGAGACAAACAGGGCTAAGTGACTTGCCCAGGATCAATACTAGTGAGTATGTAAGCTGGTAAGTACCTGAGGCCGAATTTGAACTCAGGTCTTCCTGACTCCAGGCCTGGAACTGTATCCATCGTGCCACCTGGCTGCCCCTGGAAACGGAGGCACAGAAAGTTTAAGTGATTCACCCTGGGACACAAAGCTAATACATGTCAGATCAAGATTTGCACTCAGGTCTTCTTGACTCCGAGTTCAATACTCTATCCTTTATGCTTGTTTAGCCATTTCCAAAATCAATGGGTGGTGAATTTATTTTGTATAGTGATTTAAGGCTTAAAAATTGTTTCTAACAACCCTGAGAAGAAGGTCCTTTGAGTACCATTATCTCCATATGGCAAATGAGGAAGATCAGGCTGAATGAGGACATGGGCTTGGGCATGACCCTAGTGCCACCCCAGAGCTACACAGTTCATGTTACAAACCAGATCTGAAGGCAGGACTTTTGATTCCAATATCTGTCCCATCTCCCCTATACCATGTTGTCTCTTCTGAATAATGGCCCTGCTCTTTTTCTTAGATTGTAAGAAAAAGATTGCAGAACCAGCTCCTGACAGGATGTCAGATGATGGGCCTAGAATCCCCAGAGGCCAAAGGGAAATGGCCCTTTAATAAAATGTTAGGGCCCATGATTATGCAGTCTACATTTTGGGAGTGAACATGTTTCTGTGCCAAAATCAATTTGTCCAGGTCAGGCCAGTCACTCAGTCATGGGGACTTACAGGACTATGGCAGTTTCTGAAAATTAAATTCTGCTATTAAAAAGGAGTCATTCTAAAATGAAAAGCACCATTGGGAAGAAATAGAATGGAAACAGGGAAAGGAACAGTTTTCCTAGAAACCTGGGGTCACTCTTCCTCTTCCAAAAGGAACTAACCCCATTGGGAATACTCAAAGTGTTTATTCTCTCATTAAGAAACACAAAACCTGGACAGCCAACAGGCAAGTCTTGTCTTTGGCCAATATTTAAACTTTGCTAATCCTTTAATATTGCAGTCCAGATTCTATAGAAAGGTTGGAGTTGAGTCAAATAAACAAGCACTTATTAAGCACCTAGTATATGCCTCCCACTGTGCTGAATGTAAGAGGTCAAATGCCCCAAGACCCATATATACTTACAACTGTTTACCTGAAGACACTTCACCTTGCAGGAGGTTCAAATGGGGCATCTTCAATGCCTAACCCAATGCCTGGCACATAGTAGGTGCTTTATAAATACTCTTATTGATAATGTATGGAAAATGCTTCTAGAACCTGCTATGGTTGTTCAGTCACATCTGACTCTGTGACCCCACAGACCATAGCACACCATTCCTGTGTAATATCTTCTAGCATTGTCTTAGGGCACATGGGACTTTCTTGGCAAAGACACTGGAGTGGTTTGCCATTTACTTCTCCAGTGGATCACCTTTTGTCAGAGCTATCGGCTATGACCTGTCTGTCTTGAGTAATCTTGCAGGAGATAGCTCATAGCATCATTGAGCTATGTAAGACCCTCTGCCATGGCAATACAGTGATCCAGAAAGGGTCTAGAACCTTAGAAGTTATACATTTCCAGGCTGCTACTGTTACTACAACTACAAGAATGCTGGACTGATAGAAGTTTAATATTCTAGTGTTGACTTTGTCACTATCTGTGATCTTGAGCAATTAACTTAAACTCTAATAATTAACATTCATATTATTCTTTACAATTTGCAGATCACTTTGCAATGGGTTATCTTATTTGATCCTCAAAACAGCTCTGGGAAGCAGGTGCCATTATTATAACACATTTTGCAGTTGAGGAAACTGAGGGTTTTAGTGATTTGCTTAGGCTCACATAACTAGTAAATGTCTGAGGCAACATTTGAACTCAGGTGTTCCTAATTCTGGTCCAATTTTTTTCTATCTGCTGGGCTGCATAGCTGCCTCTGTGAGGCTCAATTTCCTCATATTTAAAAAGGGGGAAATGAGCTTCTCCTTCATAGGAGTATTGTTAGTCTCAAATGAGATAATATGAATAAAATGCTTTGCAAAAATTAAAGGGCTATAAAAGTGCCACATATTATTACTAAGAGTAGCAGCAATATCTTATTCTCATCTTTTTTATGGTCCACGAATGAGACACTATTGTGCCATTAAAAATGTACCTAATGTTCCATGAAAAAATGGATAAACTGATTGCCTTTTGTAATTGAATAATAGTATTGGTGTTCAAACTCATGTTCTTTAGGCTCTCCAACAGCATCATCAGGACAATTCCAGTAGCAGAGAGGATGATGGGTATGATGTGGGGGTTATTTGTTCCACCAAGGAGTTCATTTCTTTTGCCCTATGTTTACATACATGTTAAAAGCATTTCATTTTATGTAACTTGGAGATTGAGTGTTTGACCAGATGACATCTATGAAAAATTTAAATCTTACGTTCTTCAGTGTTTTCTGTGGGCATTTGTGGTCAATAGTTTTGTCTCTGATAACATTCAGATTCTAGCAAAATTTTCCAGATAATTTTGAAGTCTGTACTCGTATGAGTATTGAGGGAATTGGACCAGAGAATGTCTTTGGTCCTTTCTAGCTCTAAGTAAATGAGCATATGATTTCTTATATTTTAATTTATGCAGTTAGTGAACTTCTGATATACTGTTATAGGGTGCTATACTTAGAGAAAGGAATAATAACTGAGTTCAAATGCTACTTCAGCCACTTACTAGCTGTGTGACCCTGGGTAAGTCTCTTAACATCTCTGAGTTCCATTTTTCTCATCATTTGTAAAATGAGGGTATTTGACTTGATTTAAAAAGCTGTCTGCCTCTAAACCTATGATCCTACAACGAGTAAAACCCACTCTGCCAATTCCTTTGTTTTTTTTTTTTTTTCAAGGAGAACCTATGAGCCATCCTTCCATTTCAGGCCAATTTCTTTCTGTCTTCTGGTTTAATTTATAGTGAAAATGTCAAGATTGTTAGAAATCACTTCCTCTAGCAGCATGTCCACTTTTTGTCCCTGGACAAGGATATTACATTTAGAATATTAGTTGCAAAGTTAACAGGTTCATAAATTCAGAACTGAAAGGGAAACAGAAGATATCTCATCCAATCCCTCCATTTTGCAGATGAGGATACTGAGACCTAGGGAGCCTTTGACTTGCCCAAGGTCACAGAAATGATTAGTATCAAAGGTGGGATTCAAACTCACATCTTCTTGTAGAGTCAGTGTTCTTTCCACTGCATCAAGATGCCTGTCGCTGATAGAAACTCTTAATATTGTGTGATTCTTAGCATCCTCTGCCCCCTTTCTTGCTTGTCTGTTTAGTAGGATTGAAGGTCATTTTAGATTTTTCTGTGATTTGTACATTGCCATGGCCAGGGAATTAATTCACCACTAAGTGGCCATCCAATCAGTAATGAATTTCTCCATGTTTAGCTAGGCTGATCCTTAGCAACCACACACTGTATGTTGCCAGAGCTATGCTAAAACTTTTCCAATGTGATAGAACTGTCAGAGCAGGCACTCTGCATAGATAGCCTTCAAGAACCAGAATCACTTCCATACCATGATGGAACATCAGAGAAGACTTGGTAGAAGAGCTAACATTACAATTGATCAATGAATGAGTGTTCAAAGGAAACTAATGAATTTCTTTGGGGCATTCCAAAGACTTTCCTGGATTGGACTTGAGGACAACATATGCTTTTCATGAATTTGGGGAAATTATTAATGGCTAAATGTTGTCCTCAAGAAAGAAAGTATCCCTTGCATTTAAACTTAGAAATTAACATTTGTCTGCAAATTGTAATACGTAGTTCATAAGATCACAGACTTTGAGTGGGAAGAAAACATAAATGTCATTTAAATCATTTCCTTTACTTTATAAATGAGGAAATTGAGACCCAGAAAAGTTATGCAACTTTCAAGTAGAATGTAAACACAATGAGGGCAGGGACTTTCTCACTTTTGTATTTTCATCTCTAGGGCTTAGCAAAGTGCCTGATAATACATAGTAAATACTCCATAAATTCTTTGTTTATTCATTCCATATTCCTGGCACATTATGGAATGTTTAATAAGTACTCACTAGTCTTCTCATACAAAATGGCTGATATGGAAATGTTTTACATGATGCACATATATAATCTATATCTGATTGATTACTGACTCAGGGAGGAGGGAGGAAAATGAAAGGGAGGGATGAAATTTAGAACCCAAAACTTTTAAAAAAGAAAGCAAATGTTAAAGTTGTTTTAATATGTAATTGGGTGAAAATAAAACATTATATATAAGTACTCATTAATTGGTCAATTGATTATTTTCAAAGGTAGCAAGTAGCAGAACCAGGATTCATCCCTTGTCCTGGCTACTTCCCACAAAAAAGTGCTTGAGTAGGCCATGGCATATTGACATCTTACCTATGTGGATGTCACTAAGCTGGAATTTATTTGTAATAGATGAAAGATGGGATGAAGATTATCTCTGAAGCTATTATTCATCCATTTTCAAAGAAGACCAATGACACCATGTGGTGATGTCTTGACTTGTGTATGAGTGAATTGGATTTAAGTGAGGTAAAATCATCAAAGTCTAGTTAGTGGCAAGACAAAAATCAGCATGACTCATGATGGCCCAAGATGCAGTAGATGATCTTGGTGTCTTCAATGACTGACCAAGCTCTAAGCATTCGGTTGCAACAAATTATTCTGCAAACTGCTTTGTAGTACTTAGTCATTCGTTTGTTCACTCATTCACCCAATATGCATTTAAAATGCGTAGAAGAGAACAGAAGAAAGTTCAGAAGGGAGCAAGACCAGCAGGGCAGTTTGAAAGTCATGTAATTTTTATTATAAACTTTTTTTTAAAGCAAGTAGTATGAAATGGAAATTAGTTATTTGATTTAGAACCCTCTTTTTTGTGATCTGCTGAGTACATAGAAGGGGTCTTTTTTGATGTTTATCTTGCCTGCCCTTCCCCTCCCCCCCTAAACCTAACTATTTAAAACACCAACTACATATAAGTCAGTGGGTAAAAGTACATAGTTCCTGATCGTTAGAAGCATAGTCAATAGCAACAGAGATAATCTTCATCCCATCCTTCATGTTATAATGTTATAAGTGTTTGCTAAGTATATCAATAGTGTAACCAAGCTTGGAGGAAGCCCACTTAACCTGTTTAAGAGTAAACTCTTTCTAGGAGAGTAGACTATCAATTAAACAAAAATGGTGCTGCTAATTGAAAGTGGATATTATTCTTTCATTAATTCAGTCTCAGCTGAATTAAAGACCTGCAGGGTTCTTTTTTATTCTGCTTTGCAATGTTAGTATTTCATTCTAGTTATATATATATATATATATATACACACATACATATATATATACATATATATGTATATATATATATATATATATATATATATATATATACTTATGATTTAAAATTTTTTCCAGTTAACCAAAATTTGCTTTCTTTCCTTTCTATTTCCCCCACTAGAGAACAGGAATAACAAAGCAAGGGCAGCTAGGTGATGAGTGAATAGAGCACTGGCCCTGGAGTCAGGAGGATGTGGGTTCAAATCCAGCCTCAGACACTTAACACTTATTAGCTGTGTGACTTTGGGCAAGTCACTTAACCCCAATTGCCCTGCCTTCATACCTCAAAAAAGGAAAAAAATAAGTAACAAAATGTTTGTAACAAATCAGTATAATAATGTAAAATAAAATTCCATATTGCCCATGTCAAAAAAAAGTCTCATTCTAGTATGTAGTTTAAAAAGATTTTATGTACACATATATATGTATACTAATATGTATATACACGCAATGTAAATATTTTATAATTCTGAATTTTCACTAATTCCAACATCCCTTCCCCATTGTAAAGCTGATTTTGTGTGTGTGTGTGTGTGTGTGTGTGTGTGTGTGTGTGTGTGTGTGGTGTGCATATTCAGTGGATGGATTAGATAGATTATACTGCAGATATATTAGAAAGTGTACCTAATCTGTGCACCTAATTTGTTCCACTGATCCATCACTCTATTTCTTAGTCAGTACCAGATTGTTTTGATGATTGCTTCTGTGTAAAACAGATTGAAATCTGGAAGTGCTAGTCTGCCTTCCTTCACATTGTTTTCATTGAGTCCCTTGATATCCTTGACCTTTTGTTCTTTTAGATGAATTTTGTTACTATCTTTTTCTAGCTCTATAAAATGGTTCTTTGCTAGTTTGATTGGTATGGCACTGAATAAGTAAATTAATTTAGATAGAATTGTCATTTTTATTAAATTGGCTCAACCTACCCAGGAACAATGAACATTTCTCCAATTGTTTTGTTGTTTTCAGTGGTTCCAGTTATGTCTCTATTTTTTTTTCCAGTGGCAAAGATACTGGAATGGTTTACCATTTCCTTCTCTCACTCATTTTATAGATTAGGACCTGAGGCAAACGGGGGTAAGTGACTTGTCCACAATCATATAGCTAATAAGTGTGAGACCAATTTTGAACTCATGAAGACTAATCTTCCTGATTCCAAGTGCAGTGCTCTATCCACCACATCAGTTGTTTGAACCTATCTTTTTGTGTTTGAAATGTCTTTTGTAATTGTGTTCATAGACTCCCTGGGTTTATCTAGCCAGGTAGACAAACTCCCAAGTTTTTCATATTGTCTGCAGTTATTTTGAATATAATTTCTCTATCTCTTCCTCCTGGGTTTTGTTGGTCTTATATAGAAATGCTAATGATTTATGTGTGTTTATTTTATATTCTGAAACTTTCCTGAAGTTGTTAATTGTTTCAATTTGTTTTTCAGTTGATTTCTCCAAAGTTCCCTAAGTATACCATCATGTCTTCTGTAAAGAGTGATAGTTTTATTTCCTCACTGCTTATTTTTATTTCTTGAATTTCTTTTTCTTGTCTTATTGCTATAGCTAGCATTTCTAGTATAATATTGAATATGTGGTGATAATGGACATCTTTGCTTCACTACTGACTGTATTGGGAAGACTTCTTGTTGAACTCGAATACAGATAATGCTTGCTCTATTCCTATGCTTTCTAGGTTTCTTTTTAAAATATGAATGGGGGCGGGGTGAGGCAGCTAGGTGGCACAGTGAATAAAGCACCAGCCCTAGAGTCATGAGGACTTGAGTTCAAATCCAGCCTCAGACACTTAACAGTTACTGCCTGTGTGACCTTGGGCAAGTCACAACCCCAATTGCTATGCCCTCCCTCGTCCAAAAAAAAATAGGAATGAGTGTTGTATTTTCCTCAAAGGCTTTTTCTGCATCTATTGAGATAATAATATGATTTATTTTGTTTTTGTTTCTGACATAGTTATGCTGATAGTTTTCCTAATATTGAATCAGTCCTACATTCCTAGTATAAATCCTATCTGGTCACAGTTTATTATCTTTGTGATATATTACTGTGATCTTTTTGCTATTATTTTATTTAAAAATTTTACATTAATATTTATTAGGGAAATGGTCTATAGTTTTTTTTTCCTGTTTTTGCTCTCTCTGGTTTAGGTATGAAAACTATATTTGTGTCATAAAAGGAATTTTATAAGATTCCTTCTTTACCTATTTTTTCACATAGTTTATATAGTATGGAGATTAATTGTTCCTTAAATGTTTGGTTAGAATTTATTTGTAAATCCATCCAATCCTGGGGATTTTTTTCTTAGGGAGTTCATTGATGTCTTATTCAATTTCTTTTTCTAAGATAGGGTTATTTAAATATTCTATTTCCTCTTCTGTTAATCTGGACAGTTTATATCTCTATAAGTATTTATCCATTTCACTTAGATTGCTAGTTTTACTGGCATATGAGTAGGCAAAATAACTCCTAATAATTGCTTGAATTTAATCTTCATTGGTACTACATTTATACTTTTCATTTTTGATCCTAGTAATTTAATTTTCTTTTTTCTTTTTAAAATCAAATTATTGTTGTTCAGTCATTTTGATTATATTTGACTCTTCCTGACCCCATTTTTTGCAAATATACGGAAGTGGTTTGCCATGTCCTTCTCTTGCTCATTTGATATATGAGGAAACTAAGGTATTTAGGGTGAGTGACTTGTCCAGGGTCACACAGCTAGCAAACGTCTGAGGCTAGATTTGAACTCAGATCTTCCTGACTCCAGGACTGGTTCTTTATCTGCTGCACCACCAGAATTTTTTTCTTTTCTTATGTTTAATTTTTAATTTGTTATTTTTCTGTTTTGTTTTTTTTTTTTAGTTGCACACCCAAGTCATTAATCTGTCCTTTCTCTCTTTCACTGATGCACATTTAGGATATACATTTTCCCTTAAGTAATACTTTGGCTGCATACCACAAATTTTGGTATATTGTCTCATTGTTGTCATTCTCCTCAATGCAATTATTGACTGTGTCTATCATTTACTCTTTGACCTACTCATTCTTTAGGATTGATTATTTAGTTTCTAATTAATTTTAATCTCTGTTTCTGTGGTCCTTTATTAATTTTTGTTGCATTATGATCTGGAAAAGGCACATTTTAACGTTTTTGCTTTTCTACGTTTAATTGTGATGTCTTTTATGTCTTAATATGTTGTCAGTTTTCATGAAGATGACATGTACAGCTGAGAAAAAGGTATACTCCTTTCTATTCCTGTTCATTTTCTCCTTATCATTATCTCCTTAACTTATCTAAGATTCTATTTATCTTTTTGACTTCTTTCTTATTTATTTTATGGTTAAATTTGTCTAGCTCTGAGAAGGGAAAGTTGAGGTCCCCCACTAGTCCAGTTTTACTGTTTATTTCCTTTTGTAATTCATTTAACTTTTACTTTAAGAATTTGATGTTATGACATTTGGTACATACATGTTTAATATTGAAATTACTGCACTGACTATGGTTCCTTTTGGTAAGGCATAATTTTCCTACTTATCCCTTTTAATTAGGCCTATTTTTGCTTTGTCTGAGATCATGATTGCTACTCCTGCCTTTTTTATTTCAGCTGAAGCATAATAGATTCTTCTCTAGTCTCTTATTTTAACTCTATGTGTGACTCTCTTTTTCAAGTATGTTTTTTGTAAACAACATATTGTTGGATTCTGGTTTCTAATCCATTCTGCTATCTGCTTCTGATTTATGGGTAAGTTCATCCCATTCATATTCACAGCTATGATTGCTAACTGAATTTCACACTTTCACATTTTCTTCTGTTTTTCCTTCTCTCTCTTTTTATCCTATTCCTGCTCTAAAGTCTGTTTTGTTTCTGACAACTTCCTTCTTTTATCTGCCCTCCCGTTTATCACCACCTCTTTGTCTTAACCCTTTCTCCTCCTACTTCTCTGTTAGATAAATTTCTATTACCAGAGAAGTGTGAGTGTATGTGTGTATGCATGTATGCACACACACACACATATTCCTCTTTGAAACATTTTAGATGTGAGGTTCAAACATCACTCCTCCCATTTCCCCCTTTACTGTAAAAGTTCTTTCTTGTATGCTTCTTTTGTGTGAAATAATTTTCCTTTTTCTTCTCCTCCCAAGGTATCCATCCTTCTCACCTATCCATTTTTTATATCATCCCAACATAGTTGACTCACTCCCACACCCTCTTTCTATGTACAGTCTAATCCTAATAACTTCTAACTTCTCTAATAATAATAAAGTTCTTAGAAGTTATATGCATTATCTTCCAATATAGAAAGGTAAATAGTTTAACCTTATTGAGTGCTTTATGATTCCTCTTTCACGTTTATCTTTTTATGCCTCTCTTGAGCCTTCTATTTGGAAGTCAAATTTTCTATTCATCTCTGGTCTTTTCATCAGGAATTCTTGAAAGTCCTCTATTTTATTAAATATCCATTCCTTCCCTTGAAAGATTATGGTCAATTTTGTTGAGTAGATTATTATTGGTTGTAATCCCAGTTCTTTTGATTTCTAAGCCCTCTGCTTTTTTAACATAGTAGCTGCTAAATCTTGTGTGATCCTGATTGTGACTCAATCATATTTGAACCATTTCTTTATGGATGATTGAAGTAATTTTTTTTTCCTTAGAGCTCTGGAATTTGGCCATACTATTCCTGGGAGTTTTCATTTGGGGATCTCTTTCAAGTGGTGATTGGTGAATTCTTTCAATTTCCATTTTACACTCTGGTTCTAGGATATTGGGGCAACTATCCTTGATAATTTCTTGAAATATGATGTCTGGGCTCTTTCTTTCATCATGGCTTTTAGGTTGTCCAATAATTCTATGTTTTTGATCTATTTTCCAGGTCAGTTTTTTTCTATGAAATATTTTACATTTTTTCTATTTTGTTCATTCTTTTGAATTTGATTGCTTTTTGATATCTCATGGAATCATTAGCTTCCACTTGCCCAATTCTAATTTTACAAAGAATAATTTTCCTCGGTAAACTTTTGTGCTTCTTTTTCCGTTTGATGAATTCTGTTTTTAAAGTGTTACTTTCTTTAGCATTTTTTTTTGTACCTCTCCTACCAAGCTGCCAATCATTGCTTTATAATTTTTTCCTTTGCTTTCATTTCTTTGACTACTTTTTCTGCAGCACTCTTAATTGATTTTGAAAATAATTTTTTAGCTCTTCTGGGAATTCTTGTTAGGTTTGTGACCAGTTCACATTTTTTCTTTAAGACTTTGCAGCTATTTTAACTTCATTGTTTTCTTCCCGAGTTTATGTCTTGATCTTCCCTGTCACCATAGTAACTTTTTATGGTCAGGTTCTTATTTTTTTATTTGCTCATTTTTCCACTCTATTTCTTGATTTTGAATTTTATGTTAAAGTTAAGCTGTTAGTGGTATGTTATGGTATGGTATGGATAATTTTTCAAACTTCAGGCTTTTTCTCCACTGCTGTTTTTGGAACTAGCTCTGGGATTTTGGAAGTTTTCAGTGCTTCTAAGGCAGTGTGATATAGTGAGAGGTGGTCATGGCTCTCTTGGTCTGCACTCTGGTCTTTAACTAGGCCGGGCCCCCAATTCCTTGGGATTAAAATCAATACTGCTCCTTAGTGACCCTGATCCCTTGGGACCAGAAACAATATAGTTTCTCAGGGTCCCTAATCTTTTGTGACCAAAACCAGTACAAACCCTAGTGCTTCCACAGTCTCCTGACTGAAAATGTTCCTCTTGGCCCTTGAAGTATGACCCAGAAGTGGGTAAAGGTGACGGTGGTGGCAATGCATGGTCATGAACCTAGTACTAGCACAGGGGTCCCCAGTAATCCCTTTCTGACCATTTGCTAGGTCCCCTTACTGTCTTTTGCTTAAGAGCTGCCAAAATTGCTGAAACTTACTAGTGTTGCCACTGGTGTTTCAGCTACATGGACTTTGGGAAGCCTTCACCAATGTATCACAGATCACTTGTTCTCACCTCCTAATTTGCCTTGGGCTGAATATCTCCTTTTGACATCTTCTTGCCTCTTTCACTCTAGAATTTGATTTAAGACATTATTTTAAACTTGTTTGGAGGGGAATATTGGGAGAGCTCAGCTAAGTGCCTTCTCTACTCTGCCATCATGGCTTTGCCTCTGGAGGTGAGCCTAATTTCCCATTTTTCATGATCAATAATTTACACAATGAGACAGCTGGGTAGTATGTTGAAAAGACTGCTAGGCTAGAGTCAGGAAGACTTGAGTTCAAATCTAGCCTCAGACACTGACTAGCTGTGTGATTCCAGGCAAGTCACTTGACCCTGTTTCCCTCAGTTTCCTCATCTGTAAAATGAATTGGAAGAGAACGGGGCAAACTACTTCAGTATTTTTGCAAAGAAAACCCCAAATGGGGGTATGAAGAGTCAGACAGAATGGAAAAATGACTGAACAACTCAGAGTAAATCACTGCAACATTTAAAGCATCACATGAGCTTATAGAGCAGGAAGGAACCGTGCATAGTGGATGGCAAGCAAGGAAGATAAAAGCTCAGGTTTTGCCTCTAACATATCCTGACTGTGAGATGCTGGGGAGTCTCTCAAATGATCTAGGCAACTCTCTCGGCCTCTAGATTGTAGACTAAATGCCCACTTACACTGGTAGAGGGAATTTCCTTATCAGAGAGTCCCTATATCAGCAGGACCAGTCCCTATACTTTTGATTATCACCTTTATAAATTTGAGATAAGAGGAAGGAAATGCACATAGAGAAGGGTTTGGCAAGCCTGTACTTGGAACAGTCACTTACTATGTAAGTTAGTCTACTGACAACTCAGGTTAACAAGAACAACCCCCCCTCCCCCTCCTCCCCCCCACTCCCATCCCACACGCTTTGTTTCCCCTGCTCCTCCCCACTCCCAACCCCAGTCTCAAAGCTGAAGTCAGATGACCAATCCTTAGTTACCATTTTGCTGGGATAAACATGCTTAGAAAAAGCAACATAGATTATTCAGCACTGCTTTGGAGAGATGAACATTATTTTCGGGAACAGACTTATTGCTCCGGCCAAGCTGTATTCCACTGGGAGCCAATTATTCTCCAGATCATGTCCTCTTCCTTTACTGCTATTAGTCCTCTACTGGCTTCGGGACACTTTTGTGGCTTTGATGATATTTTCTGCTCTGTTGAATCCCACCACATCCATTTTTATCCCATTCAGAATAGAAATCCATATCTTCTTTAAGCCCTGCACGAGATGAGACTGAATTTGGGAATATAATTAAACCAAACTGCACTTTTTATAAGCTGAGATTTTCTAATGGAGATGTTAATTTTGACATTTTTATGTGGCTGTGAATGATGCCTCTTGCCCCTTGAAGGCCAAGGAGCCCCACTTAGCCCCAGGCCAGCTCCTGGAGGAAGGGGAAGGGAGGTACTCTGTCCTCCCCTTCTATCAGGCAGATGGGTAAGGACCAAGCTTAAAGATAAGGGAGACTTTGAAGATGCTATAAGAAGTTGTTTGTTTAAGTCCCAACTGTCCTCTTTCCTAAAAGACCCTCTGTGTGTTAGGAAAGGGAAAGAAGAAACCATGGGTTCTTTCAACGTAAGTCAGATTTGTTCCAACTGGAATGCCTTTTATTTTAAAAAAAGCAACATAAAGAACTTGAAATCAAGGGATTGTTCTCATTTTTGTCTTTTAATGACAATGTCTAGCAGAGTGTCTGATGTGCACAATAAAGCAATCAACTAATAAACATTTATTAAGCACCTATTATGGGCCAGGCACTGGGGTTATGAAGAAAGAGGGAAAAAGTGTCTGCTCTCAGGGAGCTCGCTGGGTAAGAGAAGAGATAAGGTGGAGAATAGATATGACCAGGGTGAATTAGAACTAATCAACAGAAGGGAAGTACTGATAGGAAGGGGGGCTGAAAAAAGTTTCCAGTAGAAGATGGAATTTTAGCTGGGACTAGAAGGAAACCAGGAGATAGAGATGAGGAGGGAAAGGGAATACTGTGCTAAGCAGTTTACAAATATCTCATTTGATCATCACAATAATCTCGAAGGATAGGTACTATTCTTTACCCCATTTTGAGGAAACTGAGGCAAACAGAGTCTATGACTTGCCCAGGGTCACATAGCTATTAAATATCTGAGGACAGATTTGAACTTACATCTTTCTGACTTCAGGTCCAGCACTCTTCCGTACTGTACCACTAGCTATCTCAGAAAGCCGGAAAACAATCCCAGAGTAAATTATAACTATGATTTCTGCATATGTAAATTATAATTACTAATTTGTAGACATCCCACCTTCATCCAGAATTCATATTTATATGGAACCAGCTCCAGGAAAGGAGCAAGAGTTCTGGACTTGGAGTTAGGAAGGCTGAATTTGAATCCTATCTCAGTCAGTGACTAGCTATGAGAGCCCAGACAAATCCCTTAACCTCCCTAAGGCTCAGTTTTCTCATCTATAAATTGGGCAGAGTGACACCTCTGTCACTGAGGACCAAATGAGATAACATATGCCAAATGCTTTGCAAACTTTAAATGTTTGCTGTTATTACTCTTGTTATTAGACATGTGATTCTCTCCCACAAATTACTGTGTTAAAGATGATATTTGAAGTGGTGCCAGTCACCCCAGTTTGTTGAAGAGGAGGTACTGAGCACAGAAAGAAAAGTGTACAGGGAAGCTCATTCTGGAATTCTCCCGTAGATTGAAGTTCTGCAAGTAGCATCTAGAAAGTATGAAACCTTTTACGGAAAATGCAAGACGGTAGGGGTACAGTTGGTGTTTACATCTATGCTGATGATTGGAGATAGGAAGAGAAAGGAGAATTTGTATAATGAACAGCTGGCTTGGCTTTCAGAACTATGGTTTAGGATCCAGTAATGATGGGCATTGGGCCAGTGATGTAATGCATTTATTGAGGGCCATGAAGAATAGATTTGTCAAGAGTCTTGTTAATCTGATCAGGAGAACTGAGAATTGAAAATGATATGGGAAGGAGAAAACATTTCCTTCTCCAGCTCATTTTACAAATGAGGAAACTGAGGCAAATAAGTGACTTACCCAGGGTCACACAAAAGTAAATGTCAGAGGCTAGATTCCCAAAACTGAGGCAAACAAGTGATTTGTCCAGGGTCACACAGTAGTACGTGCCTGAGGCTAGACTTGAACTCACGTCTTCCTGACTCCAGGCCTGGCACTCTATCGATTATGCTACCTAGCTGCCCTACATGGATACATCTTCTAAGCCAGATGCCATAGAAGACAGCAGGTATGACATAGGAGGGAGGAAGGCATATACTTAGAGTAACCGAGGTTGGAGAAATATACTAAAGACAAGAAAAGTGGTCCAATGTTTCAGAGGAGATGATGGCTGGGCAGAGGGGAAGAAACGATACCCACCTCCTCAGATGATTATACATCAATGTACATCCTGGAGTGAGTGATGAGATAAGAGAATTAGAGGCGTCAGCATAAGGAAGTAAATGTCACTTCACAAGTAGCCCTGAGAATGGAAGATAGGGATCATGGATCAAATATGGTGGTGGAAGGTTATAGCATCTTTAAAGGATATATTACATAAATTCAGTGGTGAAGAAGCCTTTTGACCTTTTTGAGGCTGTTAGTTAGCACAATGAATAAGGGTACTGGACTCAGAAAGAAATAGACCTTAGGGGGCAGCTAGGTGGTGCAGTGAATAGAGCACTGGCCCTGGAGTCAAGAGGACCTGAGTTCAAATCTGGCCTCAGACACTTAACATACACACACACACACACACACACACACACACACACACACACACACAAAACTAGCCATGTGACCTTGAGCAAGTCACTTTACCCCAATTGCCCTCCAAAAAGAAAAAAGAAAAGACAAGAAAAAAGAAAGAAAGAAATAATAGACCTTAGTTTGAATTCCTCACATACTCTCTAGCAGTGTGACCTTGTCACTTAGTCTTTTGGAGCCTCGGTTTCCTCTTTTGTAAAAGGGGCATAAAAGAGTACCTTTTTCAGAATTATGAGGATCAAATGAAATAGCATAGCTGTAGTTAATATCAGTCAACAAACATTTATTTAGTGCCTACTATGTACTAGGCACTGTGTTCATCACTGGAGATACAAAGGAAAATAAAAACCCTTGCTCCTAAGGACCTCACCATATAACGGGGTTTGGCAAGGCTTTTCATGCCTTAACAAAGTGCTATGTAAATGCTGGCTCTTATTATTATTATTTATATGGAAATGCATGGATCAGAAGGTGACTGAGAAGACAGAGGCCATATAACTGTGGGCAAGACGTGTAATTCCAGAGGAGAAGGTGAGAGATGGCTCTAGGAAGAAGAGATTGTGAATATATGGACAGATGGCTAGCATCACCCTTTTCACCTTTCTCTGCTCTCACTCTTGCTTGACAATATTCTCTTTAATACACAGTGTGCAGCATAAGACACACCACTCTAGATGGGCCCTGACCCCTGAAAAACACAGTGGGAGTATTCTGGTAATCCTTATTTCTATTAGTGCCATCATATTCTCCCAAATATTTCACCACCATTTGCTCATACTAGACTTCTAGTCAACTAAAAACCTTAGGTCTTTTTCTTCCTTATTTAAAGAATGTTTTCATTTTACTTTTTTCTTAATTACATATAAAAACAATGAACATTTAAAAAATGATTTTCAAGTTCCCAATTCCCTCCCTCATTCCCTTTCCTCCCCAGTTCCTTAAGAAGGGAAGTACTTTTGACATATATTATACATGTGCAGTCATGAAAAACACATTTCCATATTAGCCATGTTGCAAAAGAAAACAGAACAAAAAAAATAAAGTGTCTTCCCAGGGTTTTCTGAAACCATCCCGCTTGTCATTTCTTATAGCACAATAATCTTCCATCACAATCATATGCCACAACTTGCTCAGCCATTCCCAAATTGATAGACATCCCTTCAATTTCCAATTCTCTGTCACCACAAAAAAGAACTAAGAATAATTTTGTATGTATAGGATCTTTGCCTTTTTCTTTGATCTCTTTGGGGTACAGACCCTGGGTCTCATTCACATGAAGCACAGTCTTTTCTGAAACCCTCCCCCCTATCTTGTTCTCTGTAAGTATGTTTATAACCTAAGTAAAAGTCTTTACATTTTCCCCACAATTACATTTCATCCTGTTAGTTCCAGTCCATTGTTATAACTTGTCAAGGTACAGTATTGTCGAATAATTGTTACCATTGACATTGACTCTAAGCCAGGAGGGCCCAAAATACAGTCATTAAGTGGAGCTTGGGTAGGGACCTATTGTAGTCCAGTCTATGAGCTTCAGAGTGAACTGGGTTGAAGGTTTTGGAAAGAAAAAGAAAGAATGAAAGAAACAAGGAAGGAAGGAAAGAAGGAAGAAGGAAGGAACTGATGGGGTGCTTGTAACATCAGTTTGTAAAATCAATTTGTAAAACCAGTTTGAAAAATCACATTCTGCCCCCTCTCTGTCTCCTCTGCTCTGCCAGCAGCTCTTCAGCACTGCCCCTCACTCCCTGAGAATGTATGCCTGCGCCAAGTTCATCTCTACCCCTGCCTTTGTGAGGATCAGCTCTCAGCTGCTGAGTAGACCACTGTCTGCAGTGGTGCTAAAATGGTCAGAGGTTTGGACAGATGAGAACCTCAGCATTTCGGCAGCATCATGTCCCTTGACCTCTCTTGTCCCTAGATGTGGATTCCAAGCTAGTGCCATCTCAAGGGACATTGACACAGCAGCCACGTTTATTGGGGCTGGGGCTGCCAATGTGGGGGTGACAGGCTCTGGAGCTGGGATTGGGACTGTATTTAGAAGTCTCATCATCAGTTATGCCAGGAACCCCTCCCTGAAGCAGCAGCTTTTTTCCTACACCATCCTGGCTTTTGCCCTGTCTGAGGCCATGGGACTCTTTTGCCTGATGGTGGCCTTCCTCATCCTCTTTGCCCTGTGATGGAGCCATTGCTATCCCCCTACATTTCTGAATGTTCCTCCTCATCTTCCTGGTCTTCCATGTCTCTTCCAGCCTTTACCTCCATCTTACCAGGCAGCCCTGGGGAAAGCCATGGTCTCAGGGTTTGACGGAGGGAAGACAAATAAATACTGTATTAAAAAGCTGAAAAAAAAAAGAAAAATAACAACCTCCGCCCCCACCCCCAACCCTCAGAGCATTACTTCTGCCCCTTCCCCCTGCTAGCACTCTGCCTAGCAACAATTCATGAACTGTTTATCTCCCCTCAGTATAATGGCCAGCTGCACCTATGAATCCTTCAATACACTATCTGTAAGTTAACTCCTCAGCCAATTATACACATCCTGAGTCCCCGTCAGTCTTGGTTCCCAGCATCCATCTTGTCAAACATAACACTGGTGCGTGTTATTTAGATATAATATATTTTATAATATAATATATAATACTCAGTTAATTGTTCTCAGTTATAGCTGAGCTTAATTCTGTTATAATCCCCAGATTTGATTAAAATAATCTTTTGTAATACAGTTCTTATATCAGAGTCTGTTCACAACTAGGAAATGCTAATTTGGCATCAGATGTTTCCTCTTCTAACCTCTTTTATCAACTGGACACAACCCATGATCCTAAATTCAATAACTATACTTCTAGCCCAGTGCCCACAGGCATCATCCTAGCAAGCAACATCTGTGAAGATGCAGTCTAGTGGCTCTTCCTGTAAGTGTTATAGTTATACCTATTGAAGACCCCAAAAAGAAAATTCTTGCCACCAAATTCCTTGGTGCTGTCAAATTATTCAATATCAGAAACTGGTATGATTATTTTGGTAGAAACAATGCTAAAAAAGAAACATTATTGTCAGAGGTGGCTAGGTGGCCCAGTGAGTAAGAGTGTTGGCCTCAGAGTTGGGATGGCCCAGGATCAAATCTGGCCTCAGAAAATGAGCACCCACACATAAATAAAGACTGGCTGTATAACCTTGAGCAAGTTACTTAACCCCAATTGCTTTAAAAAAAAAAAAAGAAACATTACTATCTACTTTTCTCCTGCACCCTACAGGAATTTTCTGTCTGATTATCTGCTGAAATATTCCCATCTGTGTTGTCTCTCCTATTAGAATATAAGTTTCTTGGGGCCAGGGATTATTATACTTTCTACCTGTGCTTAGTATAGAGCTTTGTAAAAAGGAAGCACTTAGTAAATTCCTTTTCATTCATTCATTTACTCACTCACAGGCTTATTAATTTAACTATAGTGAGAGCCCTCTGTTAGAGAATTATCTTGCTTAAGCAGCAATTTTTTTTTTTGCCTTTTGGAGGGCAGTTGGGGTTAAGTAACTTTCCCAAGGTTACACGGCTAGTTTTCTTGTGTTAAATGTCTGAGGCTGGATCTGAACTCAGGTCCTCCTGACTCCAGGGCCCTTGCTTAACTCACTGCGCCACCTAGCCGCCCCAAGTAGCAGTTTTTCAACACTGAATTTGGAACTAGAAGTTATTTGGTTCGAATATTAAGTCTGCCATTTACTAGCTGCATGACTATGGGCAGGTTCTTTCTGATCCTCAGTCTCTTTGCCTATAAAATGGGGCTAATGATATATTACCTATCTCCCTGGGTTATTTAGAATCCTGCTTCTTTCTTCTATCAGTTAACATGAGAAAGAATATGCCAGGAGAAAGAGAAAAAACTCCTTAGGGGAAAGAACTCTTTAACTGGAGGACTGGGCTCCAATGCCTGGCTCTTTCCCTTTTTCTGTGGCTGTGACCTTGAAGAAGTATTTCACTGCTCTGGTCCTTGATTTCCTCATCTGCAAAATGAGGAGATTGGTTTAGATGGCCTCTAAGGTCCTTTATAGCTCTAAAGTTACAATCTTAAGGTGCTTGGGGGCTCCCTGCTTAGCTTTCTTACCCATCCATCTAAATGGCAGAGACCAAGAAAAGAATCACAACCATGGGGGGTGGGGCAGAGAGGGGAGGCTGTCTCTTCATGAGCCCCTTATGACTCATGCTCTCAAATAGCTCCAAAGGAGAGCACTTTCTGCAACATGCCTTTCTTCTCTGGAGGCCCCAACAGCACATGTTTGGTTGCCCATGTTGGCAGACAGATTTGCAAAATGGAGCTGTTCAAATGGGTGCTGGTTCTTCTTTGTCTAACATTTCAATCACTCAATTTAAAACTATGGGAAGCATTTGCTAAGCATTTTCCCAATTAAATCTATAGTATTTTCTTCCAAAATGTTTGTCTATGATTGCTAACAAAAAAATTCTTCTACCTTTTTTTTTTTTTTAGAGCAATTGGGGTTAAGTAACTTACTCAAGGTTACACGGCTAGTCATTATTTATGTGTGGGTGCTCATTTTCTGAGGCCGGATTTGATCTCGGGTCATCCCAACTCCCAGGCCGGCGCTCTTACTCACTGCGCCACCTAGTCGCCCCTTTAGGGCAATTGGGGTTAAGTAACTTGCCCAAGGTTACACGGCTAGGTTTTTTTTTGTTTGTTTGTTTGTTTTGTGTGGATTAAGTGTCTGAGGCTGGATCCGAACTCAGGTCCTTCTGACTCCAGGGCTGGCACTCTATTCACTGTGCCACCTAGCTGCCCTCTTCTACCTTTTAAAATCAATTTTCTTTCTTTAAAAAAAGGGGGGTTAATGGGGTGGCTAGGTGGCTCAGTGAGGAGAGTGCTGGCCCTGGAGTCAGAAGGACCTGATTTCGGATCCAGCCTCAGACACTTAACACACACAAACAAAAACCTAGCCATGTGACCTTGGGCAAGTTACTTAACCCCAATTGCCCTCCAAAAAGAAAAAAAAAGAGGTAAGTAGTTATATATAACCCTGAAGTACCCAGGTTTAAATTTTTATCACACATTGTGACTCAATAACCCTCCAACGAGGATGAGGAAACGCAGTTTCCTTGCTTAGAACAGAGGTTGGATTTGTAGCAAGAATCTTAGATTAGAATCCCAGTCCCACAATTATCACCTTGTGACCTTGGGCAAAGGATTTAACTGAAACTCTCCGGGCCTCAGCTTCCTCATCTGAAAAGTGAGACATCAAAAACTTAGAGTTAGAAGGAATCTTAGAAATCATCTAAAACAATCCCCCAGAACCTTAATGTTGGTGGTCACTTTCCTCCTGCAGCAAGCAGTGAATGGACAGTCACTTCTTGGATTTGTGATCATGAGGATGGCCTCCTGTATGGTAGGATTAAATGGCTAGAGAGGTCCCTTCCTAATGTCAAAGTGTCTGACATTCAGTAACTGGATGGAAAGGGAAAGATGGAAAGGATTCGTGAGAAGACTTGGGATTGGGTTAGGAAGGGGAAGGAAGGAACCTGCCCATAGACTCCTCTGTCTATACAGCATCTGTGCACAAATCAGATTTGAAAATCCATTGAGATGAACTTTCATGTGTTCATACCATTCCTCCTCAAAGGCACAGGAGCTCTCTCAACTGGGTGAAACCTGTCCTTCTTAAGCTCACCACCAGAGGTGTCAACTAAGCTCAACACCAGAAGTGTCAACTAAGCTCAACACTAGAGGTGTGAACTCCGGGGGCCTCAGGGTTTCTGCAGCCAGCAAAACTTCACAGGCTGACTGCAGGATTCCAGGCTAAGGGAGTTCACACCTTTGCTGGGAGACCCTGAAGGGGCGGGGCTACCTCCTATAAAAGCAGGGCCTCCTCACGTTCAGAAGCACTGCCTTGGGTGGAGCTGAAGTCTCTTCCTCTCAGCTATTGGAGAGGAGAAGCAGTTTGAGAGAGAAGAATGGCTTGTGTTAGGGAAAAGCTGCAGGAACTGCAGAGGGAAATCACCTGTGGCATCTGTAGGAACTACTTCATTGAGCCAGTCACCATCACTTGTGGGCACAGCTTTTGCCGAGCATGTCTGTCTTGGAGCTGGAGACTTGGAGCTACACCTTCCTCTTGTTCTGAATGCAGGCAAGTGTCCCAGGCCAGAGAAACCCCAGGAGTCAATGGGCGCCTAGCAGAGCTGACTGACCTGGTCAAACACATCTGCTCCCAGCACTTGCAGAGTGCTGAAGGACAGCACCAGTGTAGCAGGCACAAGTTGATGTTCAAACTCTTTTGTGAAGATGACCAGACACCAATCTGTGTGAGATGTGCCCAAAGCCCAGAGCACGGGGCTCACAAGCTCTCCCCTGTCGAAGAGGCTGCTCACAACTGCAGGAAAAAGCTACAGCTCCTTGAGAGTGACTTGGAGAAGCACTTGGAGGAAGCTGAGGACCTTCTTGCTGGGGAGGAGATACCTGCTGTTGACTGGCACTGGATGATCACAGAAGACTTTAATAAGCTGCAGCAATTCCGGCTGGAGGACCTTCTTGCTGGGGAGGAGAGACCTGCTGCTGACGCTGACTGCGACTGTATAATTGCAAGAAAATATACCGAGCTTCACCAGTTCCTGAAGGAGGAAGAATCCCGATGTCTTGAAAGGCTGAAGCAAGAGGAAAGGGCAGAGCAGGAAAGACTATCCCAGCATGTGCACACCCTCCAGGACCTCATGGGAGAGCTGCAGGAAGCAGCCCACCAACCCAGTGTGGATCTGCTATGGGAAGCCAAGCACTTGCTGGAAAGGAGTGGCTCACTGCTGTCTCATAGGGCCAAGGATGTCAACCCAGAGCTGGGAGAATACCCCATCCCAGGCACGATCGAGATTCTCAGACGATTCAGAGCGGACCTCACAATGGATCCTTCCACTTCCAGTTCTGGCTTGATTGTTTCTGAGGATCTGAAAAGTGTAAAGGCTGGAGAAAACTGGCAGGTGGAGACCAAGCACCCTGAGCATGCTGTTGGCCATTATGTCTTTGCTGAGCAGGCCTTCAGCTCAGGCAGACAGTACTGGGAGGTGGATGTGACTCAGCTACCCCAGTGGATACTGGGGATCCAAAACCCACGCTTGAGGAAGAAAAGGGGGAGGAAGGAGGATACCTGTGCTTCTGTGTTCCTGCTTCACTGTGTCAAGAAGCAGGAGGATTACTATCTACAGACCTATCCTGGATCACTGAATCATCACGTGAAAAGCCCTGTGCCCAGAGTTGGCGTGTACCTGGAATATTCTTCTGGCACTCTGGCCTTTTACAATGTCCTCCAGCACTCCCTCATTTACAAGTTCTACCCCATTCTCTTCACAGCTCCTGCCACACCCATCTTTTCTCCTGGCCCTCCACTTCCAGCATCACAGGCTGGTCCCATGACTCTCTGTCCAGTGGACTCTCCTCTCTGTGCTTCCTGTCTCTGAGCATTTCTCCAGGGAGAAATCCTCAACCCACTCCCTGGCTGTGGGCCTTCACTTTCCAGCCTTCCCTGCAGGAGGATCAGCATATCCTCCTGGGAGATGAAGGAGAGGCTCCCTGCTCAACAACTAGAGACTTTTCTTCCACTGACTTGACCTTTTCTAGTCCTATACACTTGGAATTGCTGTCAACCTAGCTTTGAGCTGTATTTGATGTAAAATGAAATTTTATTTTCATTCGACTTAAAAAACCCCCAAAAAACAAAAAACAAAAAAACCCAAAAAACCCCAAAACAAAACAAAACAAAAACAACAAAAAACCAAAAATAACAACAATAAAAAAAAACAAAAAACAACAACAAAAAAACCCCAAAAAACCACACAAACACACACACACACACACACACACACACACACACAAACAATCCCTCTATTTCACAAAAGAAAGACCTGAACCACAAGAGGAGAAATGGTTTACCTGGAATCACGTGGTTGGTGTCTGAGACAGTGTTTGAACTCAGGATCTTTCTGACTTAATGACCTTTGGGGTTCTTTCTGGCTTTCTATCTGTGATTCTATGACTAAGTGATTTCAAAGGACCCTTCTATCTCTAATTAGATGATCCTCTGAAATGGAAAGACCAATACTACAGTAAAGAAGCAAATTACATATTAAGGAGCTAAAGAGAAGTAAACTTGGGGCTGGAACAAATACCCACAGCTAGTCTACCTACTTAAAGCAGAAAACGTGTAGGGGGTTTAATCTGATCTCTAAACTGATTGCTTAACCTGGCTTCCTCGGTTACTGAAGATGGATTGTAAATACATAAGACATTTCATGAAAAGCATGAGACATATACCTTAGATACAGCAAATTGATACCAGTAACTGGAGGCATGTGGAAGGATGTTTTCTTTTTTTTTTTTAAATTCATTCCAAAATTTAGTTCTGTTATTTGGAAACTGCTCTTAAATACACTTGAAAAGCTAATGAGCTTCCAATGTTCGTCCCATAAATTGTCTGCCTCTCCAGAGCTATGCCAACCTTGTTAAATGATATTATTTTCAAAGCTCATTGATTTGCTCCCCAACCCTCCAGTAGCTCAGACACTTGGCATTTGCTGAGGATAATGAAAAGTTCTGCTGATGCTTATACTTTATTTTTTAAATTTTGTTTGTATGCCTTCATTCCTTCACACTTCTTTCCGGTGCAGTGAAAGTGAGTATACCCTGAATAGGAAACTCTTGAGATAATTATCCTTCATTTCTCTTAAAGTATTTCTTGGGGGATTATCTTTAGAAATAATGCTTGGCAAACTGCATAATCATTTCCCCATATTAAATATTTGCTGGGTAAAGTTTTTCCTCTTTATTCACAGGAGGATTTTATCAGTGATGAGCCCTGAAAAATAGGCTTAACAAACTGTAGTCTGCTGATTGACTGTCTTTGTTTCAAGGTGCATGTTCAAAGGTTCCTCTTAGTTGGATCATCCTTCATGTAAATGACTAAAACCAAAAAGTCAATAGAAGGCAGAGCTGAGAGCAAATTCTCTATTGGGGTTTGCTGTTTAAAATTTCTCCAAGTTTATATTTCTTTTTGAGCTTTATGAATCTGACTGTCAATAGCCATTTTCTCTTTTATTTCTTTCCTTCGAATTTGGTTCTTAGACATTCTTCATCAGTTTAAGGAGCTGGCCAACCCAACATTGGCAGGAGTCTATTGACTAGGTCTAATTCAAGGGCAGAGACAGAAGAATGAATTCAAAGCTGTTGCTACTGGCCATATGTTTCAAGGAGAGAAAAACCAGAAAGACGTGCCCCATACCTGGAGAGGGGTCAGTGAAAGAGACTAGGCTAGAATAGATAGTACTGTCTCTCAGAATTCACTGGCCAGCACAGTGGCTTCTAGTTTGCATAGAACAGAGGCTCTGCTGGGCTGAGGTCAAACTAATTTCTTTACCACTGTGTCTTTCAATCCTTTTACCTTTTTGAGGAAGTCAACCCCTGTGGAGAGTTAGCTCTGCCAGGGAGTAGGACAAGACCCAATAACTAAAAGAGATTTATGACCATAAGTTAGAGGGCAGTTGAACCAAGAGACTTATGGAGACAGTATTCATAGCATCTCTTCTTGTAGCTACACACACACACACACACACACACACACACACACACACACACAGAGAGAGAGACAGAGTAAAATAGAGTGGGGGCCCTATAATTGAAGAAAATTGAAAAGTTGTGGTATAGGGATGTGTCATAAGAAATACTATTTCTTTTTATGATGAAAGCAATTTAGATAATTCAAGTTCTCTAACCTCTAACCTGTACTTATATGATGCACCTGCTTGTTGGTAGTAGGTACACATCTCATTTTGAGTATTTTGGTGAAACTTGGATTGTTAGATGGCTAGGTGGTGTAGTAAACAGTGTGCTGGACTTGAGTCATGAAGACCTGAATTTGTATTCTACCTCAGAAGCTTATCAGCTTTGTGGCTTTGGGCAAGTCACTTGATCTCTCTCAGCCTCAGTTTCTTCATCCATAAAATGGGGATAATAATAATACTTACCTGTGAAAGGTTGCTGTGAAGATCATATGAGTCAACATGTTTTAAGTTAATACTTTGACGACTTGAAGAGCTACATAAATGGACAATACCATTATGGTGTATATGCATCGTCTTTGTTATCTTATTTATTCTATATAATGTCCAGTTTTTCCATACCTGCTCATTCTATGAAGTTCTAAACCATTCTTCCCCATAAATACTCCATAGGGGAACTACCTACTGTTCTGGTGATCTTCTTTTTGTATTTTTGGTGTCTTGAGAATACCATTGGACCCTCTGGAGCCAAGTCTCACTTGTCTCATTCTTACTAAATGCTTGGCCCCCTCCTTTTATGTTCAGACATGGTCTCAATAATTGGCAGTATTACTCAAGCAAGTAATTTTCGTAATTTTTCGTAAGATGTCCAGGCACTGGGGCTCAGAGTTTCACCTTGCCCTAATGGCAAAGTCGAAGGGGGTATGGGAGGAGAGATGGGAGAGAGCAGATTGGATGAGGGGATATCTAGTGGGACTGCTATTCTGGGGTGGTGGGTAGGGAAAAATGGGGAAAAATGTAACTCACAATCTGGTGGAAATGAATGATGTAAACCAGAAGTTAATAAAGCATTTGTTTAATTAAAAAAAAAACATGTCAAGAAGGTGGTCATTCAGCCTTCTGCCAAAGACCTTCAGTGAGGGAGAGCCTGCCTACTGAGATTCTATCTTGTATCCTTGTGATCTTGTGTCTTTGGGTTTCGTGTGCTGGTCTCATATATTTGTGTCTTAATTGCTTCTGTCTGCTAAATTAATTGTGCCTCCTATCCCCATGTCTATGCCCATTGCCCAGGAAAGAGCAGACAGATGAATATCCTGGGGAAAAAAGGGAGAGATTGGGAGTGTTAAGAGTCTCTGGTCTGCTGCTATCTCCTGGCTGGCCTTAGGTAAGCCGGCTCACTTATCTTGAGGTTTTATCATCCTTTTAATTATCTGGAATGGGAGCATATTGGGCCAGATGACCCCTAAGGTTCTCTATAACTCTAACAGATTATGCATTTATGAGTCAACCTGCTCCATTCTTCCACAGGCCACTTGTAAATTGCCAGCATTAGGTCTTGGCTGAGTGCCACCTAGTTAGCAATTTTTCCACTTAAGCACCATGCTTCTGGCTAAATGATAACTAGCAGGTAAGCCCCTGGCCATATATATAACGGTGAACATTTTTACTGTGTTCTGAGTTTGTTCCCAAAATGTACAAAAAACAGACCTAAAGTTCATATCAATCAACCAAGGTGTCTTTATAGAGCACTTATTGTGGGCTAGGCACTCTACTATTTTAAATAGAATGTAAACTCTTTGAGGACAGGAATGCTTTTTATTTTTTGATATCCCCAGCACCTACCACAGTGCCTGATACACAGGAGTACTTAATAATTGTTTGTTGGATTGGATTGGATCCTTAGGTACTGTGGTAGCATCATAGCTGGAATAGGCATCCATTAGATTAGAAATTAGAAATGAGTAGCACTTATCCAACTCAACACTTCCTGGATATAATGAATGAATAATAGTTGTGCTGTTGACTACAAAAATATGAAACAAACAAACAAAAACATCCCAAATCAAAGCAAACCTATAAAACAAAGTAAGTAATGACCAGCAAAACCAAATTGGCCAAGTTACTTTGCAATTGGGCATAATTTTGCAAAGTTAAGAATTACCCCTCTCCCCCCTTTTTGGCATTCTTGCTTCCATGTCTTTTTGCTGACTATGTTGTTTTAAACCTGGAAACACAAGCCCTTATTAGCCTCCAGCTAACATAAGGAATGTTGGCTCCTTTTCACTTTGCCAGCAGCAATGAAAAATAATGTATGATATTTTTAAAAAAAATTAAATTACCATCATCTTTCTTACATCACAATTGACATCCAGTAGGCAAGAAGCCTTCAAGAAATGTCTCTAACTGGAAAGAAAACACCAGCAAAGAAACAAGGGAAGATTTTGCCATTAGTTGTCATTAGGAGGGATGGTTACTTTAGGATCGTAAACAGGAAGAAATGTTGCCATAGAAACAAGGGCATTTGTCCCATGGAAACAGCAGGGCTTTTGAAGTGGCATCATTGGTGTCTAGCAAGAAATTTAATGGTACATTGACTGTTAACCATTTACTAATCCAGGAGAAGCTCTGGAAAGTCTAGGTGAAAGTATTCATTATATTGAAATAGCCATTTATAGTGACTCATCAAACTCCTTAAGTCAGAAAAGGACAATACAAATTAATTGGTATCCTTCAGTTTATAGACTAGAGGAGTTACCATAAAGTTATTTATACTTCTTTAGTGTGTCTCTTCCTCATGGACTTGCCCACTATGAAATTAGAGATCTGTTCTTGAGAAGACAAGGCAGCCCAGTGGCTCAGTGGACAGAGCTTGGCACCTGGATTCAGCAAGACCTCAGTTAAAATCCTACCTCTCATTAGCTGTGTGACCCAGGACAAGTCACTTACTCTCCAAGCTTCAGTTTCTTCATCTGTAAAAATGAGAATGATGATAATCCTTTACTTCACAAGGTTGTGAGGACCAAGTGAATTAAACTATAGTTAGCAAGTACTTTGTAAACCTTAAAGCACTAGGAAATGGTAGCTATTATTAAGACTGAATTGAAGACCTTTTGGTGGGAAATGTTTTAAGATCCTAACCAGTCCCATGGTGTGCTGAGAATTATAGTTCCCTATAAGCTTGCCCATGGTCACATGATTAATAAATGTCAAGAGAGAGATCTTGACCCCAAGGCTGACACTTTATACATTATGCCACAATGCTTACCTCATAGCACTATTGGGAGATACAGATAAAATAATACCCACAAAGTTCTCAATGCAATTTGTTGTTGAAAACCCAGCTATTATCACCCGCATCTTTCATCATTTAACACTTTATACAATATATTCCAATCTGAAAATTCCTTAAGTTCAAGGACTCGAATTAGGCAAAGCTATTGCAAGAAGAGAAAATAAATTTAACCTTTCTCCTAGTACTCTAATGCTCCTTACTTTTTCAGTTCTTCAAGTTTGAAATTTTATGAAGATATTTATGCTGATGCTACTTTGGGCTACTCTTCTTCCAAATTAAAGTCACAAATTAGTTCTGCTAGGAAATGACTACCCCAGGTTCAAGGTACTCTGTGGCTTCACACTCCTAAAACTAGCTCACAAGCCCCTCTGGTTTACTCTTACCCAAGTTACCTAGGGTCCCCAGTTAGATAAAAGCAAAGTTATTTATCAGAATAGCATAATAATAAAATAACTTTTTCATAGACTAGGGTTGGTACACACAGCACCAGTGGGAGTAGACACACACACAGAAATTCACAAAGGGAATATAGATTGTAGATGTCTTTACATTGTTTCCATTGAATTGGGTCCCTCAGTCTTTGCTAGATTCTGGTCCTCTCCTGGGCTCTGCTTGGCTGTAGTTTCTTCCAAATCTAGCTACTGGCTCAACTGAAGTCAAACCAGAACTCATACCTTAGACCAGCAGGAGCCTTGGATCTGGGGCCTAGCATCCTTCAAGCAGGGTTCTAATTTTAGATACCACATTCTCTTTCCTATCCCTCACTATTATTTAATTCAACTGGACTGCACTTGACTCCATCAAGCCTTCTGCTTGATGTTACCATAGATTTCTGGTGCAAGATGCCATTGCCAATGGGAGGGAAGAGAAATCCCTTTCCTACCTTATTACCCTCTCCAAGATGCAGGAGGGAAGGTATGAAGACCATTTGATCATTACAACCCTGTAAGGGGGTTGTTGTTATTACACCCATTTTCTAGATGAAGAAACAAAAGGTCAGATAGGTCAAGTAATTGGCTGAAATTGACATAACTGGAAAAGATGAGGCAGGTTTTAAATTCAGGTTTTCCTGATTCCAAGTTGAGGAATGTCTTTCCACTACACCACATTGGCCCTTCCAAAGAATTACTGTTACTGTTTAGTGATTTCAGTTGTGTCTGACTCTTCATGACCCCATCTGAGGTTTTCTTAGCAAAGACACAGGAGTAGTTTGCCATTTCTTTCTCATTTCACAGATGAAGAAACTGAGACAAACAGAGTTAAGTGACTTGCCCAGGGTCACACAGCTAGTAAGTGTCTGAGGCCAAATTTGAACTCAGGAAGATGAATCTTCTTGACTTCAGGCCCAGTACTTTATGCACTATGGCGCCGCCTAATTGCATGATGATCATTACTCATGGAACTCTATGGTTTTGAGAGGGACTACTTTTATAAATTTTATTTTCTTGCTGTTCTCATTCTCAGAATTAATATAAGGTACATGGTTATCTGAAATAATTACCAAGTAGGTAGGCATGTGTAGAGACAGTGTGGTGGAGCAGAGACCACATTGGACTCTCCACCATAGCTGGCTCTCTGAATAACTAAAGAGTTAGCTAGCTTGCCAATGCCTTGAAATTCAATAAGGTTGATTGAAGAATATATGGTTAGGTTGTTTAATCCATTACTTTACACTTGATTGCCTGGGTGTTTAAGAAGACTCCTTAATATCTTGTTAACACTTTAAAAAGGGTGCTAACATAATGTAAGACTTCAAGCCATGTATCAGTCATTGAGAATGGCCAAATGTGTTTTCCTAGGGGCTAAACCGGCTCCATTGTTTCAAAATCAGGTGGGTTAGAGTGGCACTTCAGCCCCTGATGGGAATTCTAATTAGCGCCTCAAAACCTGAAAAGGTCCTACTATGAGGTGTCATCTTTCTTACACATGCCTGAATTCCTTGACTAGAATAATTAGAGTCTATCCCTGGGTGACCTACTAAACTAGAGCAAGGAGTTCCATTAATAGATATTGCTGACTCATATTTCCACCTCTATCACCCATTTAGAAATGGCAACTCTAGCTTTTACCAGTGCATTTGTCTCCTATTTGTCAGATTCAACGGCTTTTAGGCAATGTCCCCATCCTTCTTTCAGATTTCATATACCAATTATGGCAAGCTATTATCTCTAACATCTATGCTCTAGGTGTGGCCTCCCCCTCTCATGTTGTGAAGGGTAGAGGATACAGAGTAAAAGAGTACATAGAACATGCTTAAATACACTTTTTGGCTTTGTGTAGCTCCAGGAAGTAGCTATGGTCATCAAGCTTGTCATGTGAAAACTATATCCAGCCTTTAGCCACAGCACATTTATGTATGCTCATAAGTCTATAACACCTGGGGCCATGGCTCAGTCCAACTCTTCCCCTGCCTCTGAGAAGATCAAGTTTTTGTTGTTTACTCTAATTATTCAGTGACCAGCATGCATCTACATAGTCATTTTTTCCCTCATTAGGCAGAAGTTGGCCCTTTGTAGTCATCCTCATGTTCACCTCTAGGTCCTAATATCCTTGATTTTACTTGGTTAAATCATACATCCAGGTCACATATCCTCCTCTCTGTTTGGTTGCAAGGGGATTTTCTTGTTATTGTGATCTGCAACTTTGCATGGAATACTTCTTAACACTAGTACCATTATGAACATCTGTTTCTGTATACTACAGCATCCCTTCCTCGTTATCATCCTGATATCTTTATTATATAAATTATGGATGAACCATGCAAAATACAAACAATTTTGCATAGAATTTCTAACTCTTCTTTGTGGCTTACATCATGTTGACTGGTTTCATCCAAATGTACAAGATAATCACTGGTCTATCTATCTATCCGTCAGTTATTCTGTCTTTATATACATTATCTCACTTGAGCCTATAGATAGCAGGAAAATATAGGTAGGTCTTAGAGGTATTATTATCTCTATTTTTAAAGTAAGGAAGCAGATTCCGGGAGATCAGGTGATTTTCCCATGATCACAAACTGAGTTTCAGAAGGAGTATTCAAACCCTGGTCTTCTGAGGACCAAATCCAACATGGTCTCTGCTCCACCACACTGTCTTTACACATGCCTACCTACTTGGTAATTATTTGAGATAATAATGTACCTTGTGTTAATTCTGAGATTGAGAATAGCAAGAATATAAAATTTATAAAAGTAGTTCCTCTCAAAACCATAGAGTTCCATAAGTAAAGATCGTCAGGCAATTAGGTGGTGAAGTGGATAGATTGTTGAATCTGAATTCAGGAAGACTCATCTTCCTGAGTTCAAATTTGGTCTCAGCCACTTACTAGTTGTGTGACCCTAGGTAAGTCACTTAACTGTTTATCTCAGTTTCCTCATCTGTGAAATGAGAAGGAAATGGCAAACCACTCCAGTGTCTTTACCAAGAAAATCCCAAGTGGGGATCACAAAGAGTCAGACACGATTGAAATCACTAAACAGTAATAGCAATTCTCTGGAGGGGCCAATGTGGTGTAGTGGAAAGATATTTCTCAACTTGGAATCAGGAGATTCCTGCCTCACCTCAAAACCTGCCTCACCTTTTCCAGCTATGTTAATTTAAGCAACTTTAGTTTCTGACCTTTAGTTTCCTCATCTAGAAAATGGAAATAATAACATCTCCCTCACAGGGTTGTAATGATCAAATGAGAAGCAGCTTGGAAGAATGGAAGGAGAGGGTGTCTTGGAACCTGAAGGACTGGGCTTTCTGAACCACCTCTGATACTGGCTGCATGACCCTGGGCAAGTAACTAACCTCTCAGTGTCCCAAACAACTCCAAGACTGAATATCAGGAAAGCTGCTGATTTACATTTGTGGAGTCAGTTTCCTTACCAGGAGTTCCCTATGCCATGGAAACAATAGGTCTTTGCAGACCTTATAATATTACATTTAGTGCTAGTTATTGTCACTGGCTACCTGAAGCCTTTCTGGATCTCTTAGCTGATAGTACCATTGTCCAAAGCTCCTTCCAACCCCCATTACCTTGCATATACAATTTATTCTACATTTGTTGTTGTTGAATCATTTCAGTCATGTCTGACTCTTTGTGACCCCATTTGGGGTTTTGTTGGCAAAGACACTGGGGTGGTTTGCCCTTGCCTTCTCTAGCTTATTTTACAGATGAGGAAACTGAGGCAAACAGGATTAAGTGACTTGCCCAGGGTCACATAGCTAGTATCTGAGGCCAGATTTGAACTCGTAAGATGAGTGTTCCTGATTCCAAGCCCAGTGCTCTATGTGCTATGGCACTATCTCTCCCATAAAAGTCTTTGAAGCAGGGTTTGTTTTATTTCTGCCTTGTCATATGCAATGCCTAGCATAGTGCCTGCCATAAAGTAGGTGCTTAAAAATTCCTGTTGATTGACGGATTATTATTATAAATGTCCTAACTGTAATTTCCAGAAAATCTACAGGCGCCTGGTGAGCAAACGCTTAGATGAAGATAGGGCAGGTCATTTTTGCATCTATGGCAATGACCACCAAAGGAAGCATTGGCCCATATTGAGAGGTGGAAATATATAAAATCTATACCCCTAGATGTTATTGTTACTTGCCCTTCGTTCTTGAAGAGGACCAATGACAGTCCTGTAGAGATGATCCAACTAGTGTGACTTTGCAGACGATGTTAAATGACCCTTGAGGTGACAGTTAATGCATCTTGATCATAAGAGTCTCTCTCCTTTTAAATGAAGTGATTGAGAAGCCCGTGTTCACTCCATTACAGACACATAAGTCACAGGCGCTCATCATGAATTATGAGTGCTTAGAATCCGGCCAGCGACTCTTGTAGAAAAACAAAGACCTTTCTCAAGAGCATCTTGTGGAAAGCCCTAGCTTTTTTTTTTTTTTTCTGGCACTGGACAAAAGGTGTCAGCTGTCAGCCTTCCATATGGAAATGCTCCATCCCCTTCCAATTTCCCCATGAGCCTCTGAGGGCAGAGTAGATTTGTTTTAACTTGAATTTAGTAGCCTTTGCTATGGGAGTCATTTGTTATCGGGGTTATCTAAACTCTTCTTACATTTCAGTATCAATTTACTAAATGTTAGTTGCTGAAAGAAATACCACATCACATCTTCTTACTTATTATTGGTGAGTGATTCACTTATCCATGGGATCAGGTTGGTTAGAAGGACATATTTGATAGTATTATTAATTTATATTAACATATTGATAATGTAAAATAATTTTATTTTTGAAATATTATATATTACATGTTTACATTATTAGTATTAATCTTAATTATCATTCATTCATTTAACAAGAATTTTTAAAGCACCTACCATACCCTGACTTCTTTCAAGATTCACCTCCTTCCTTCTGCAGGAGGCCTTTCCCTCTCCCCTTTCTACAAATGTCCCCTTTTCTCTGAGGTTACCTCCTGTTTACACAGTTTGGGCATAATTATTTGTAAGTTCTCTCCCTGTCCCCATCAGAACATGAGCTCTCTGAGGGCAGGGGCCCTGTTTTTGCCTTTCTTTGTATTGAGCAGCTTAGCAGAGTGCCTGGAACAAAATAATCACTTAGTAAATGTTTGTTGATTGACTACTAAATGCCAGGCACCTGACAATGTACTAGGAATACATATACTAGGAAACAATCGCTGTTCTCAAGGAAAGTACATGCTGCTGTTCAGTCATCTCCAACTCTCCAAGACCCCATTTGGGGCTTTTCTAGCAAAGATACTGGAGTGGTTTGCCATTTCCTTCTCCAACTCATTTTACAGATAAGGAAACTGAAGCAAACAGGGTTAAGTGACTTTCCCAGGGTCACACAGTTAGTAAGTGTCTGAGGTGGGATTTGAACATAGGCAGCTGTCTTTCTGACTCCAGGTCTGGTGTTGTATGCACTATGGCACCACTTTGCTGCTGCTCATGGTACATGCTGCTAATAAGTAAAGAAAAAAATATAAAGCAAATATATAATGAATAGTCACGCTCTCAATAAAAAACCTATTACACACCAGAGAGATAGGCAAAAACAAAACAGGTCCTGACGTCATGATTTTACATTCTACTGGTAGAAACAACATGTGAGTATGTAAGTATGTATGCGAAATTATATACAAAGTAAATCTATAAGGAAGGAAACAAGCATTTATTTATGCCTATGATATGCCAGACTCTGTACAAGTATCATATTGATTGATTCACAACAAACCTAGGAGACAGGTGCTACTATAATCCTCATTTTATTTTTACTTGAGGAAACTGAGGCAGACAGATAAGTGGCTTTCCCACGGTCACACAGCCAGTCAATGTCTGAAGGTGGGTTTGAACTCGGATCTTCCTGACTTCAAGCTTAGGTCTCTACCTATGGCATCACCCAGGTGCCTTTGCATCTAAAGGGAATACAAGGTGATTTTGGAGTAGGAGAAGGCACTAACAGCTTGGTGAGTGGAGGTACTCTAGGTGAGGGGGACAGTCTGGGTAGGATAGAATTTAATTATAACAGCTGACATTTACAAAGCGCTTTAAGGTTTGCAAAAACACTTTACATAAATTATCTGCCTTGGTCTTGATTAAAGCCTGTTTGCTAACCCAGACAAGGTCGTGAGTTTGATCCTTGCAGTCAATTAGCTTTTCTCTGAATGAAAAATTTCTAGAGAAAGACTCAGCATAAACCCATCATTCATACCTATCAAAGGATGGTAGCCCTGGAGGCTTTAGGACTCCTCTGAGCTGACTCCCCTTCTTTTACGCATTAAGAAACTGAGGCCAAAAAAAAAAAAAGCAAAGAAACTGAGGCCAAATACGACTCCTAAGGAGGAACAGAGCCACAGCAAGAATCCTTTTCCTGCCTCACAATTCGATGGGTTTTTCCACTATAGCATGTTCCGCCTCCTGAAATGACAACAGCTGTATTGTGCTCTGAAGTTTACAAAGCACTCTCTATACATTATCCCACTTAGAGCTCACAATGACACCGGATACTGTGGTTATTATTTTCCCCCTTCCTCAAATGGGAAACTAGGGCTCAGATATTTGGAATGAAGTTCCCAATAAATGAAGTTATAGTAGGGATCAGTGGTAGGATTCAAAACAAGGCTTAAACTGCCCCCAAGTCTGATACTTTACCTCTTCTGCCAAATTGTTTTTATTACTACTACTACTACTGCTTCTACTACTACTACTACTACTACTACTACTGCTTCTACTACTACTACTACTACTACTATTACTACTACTATCACTACTATTACTATTACCACCACCAGCAGCAGCAGCAGCAGCACTACCATTGCTGCCACTACCACTATTACTTCAACTGCTGCTGCTGACATTTGTATAGCACTTTAAGGTTTGTAAAGCCTTTTACAAATTCTACTTCATTTGATCCTCACAACAAGCCTGCAACGAGGTATTGTTATAACCACCATTTTATAAGAAACTGAGACAGACATAAGTTACTTGCCCAGGGTCATGCAGCTATTAGATGTCTGAGGCCAAATATGACCTCAGGTCTTCCTGACTCCAAGTCCAATGCTGTTTTCACTGAGTCACCCAGGACTAGACCTGGATTTTATTGTCAATGGGAACTCCTGGATAAGGAATCTCCCTTGAACAATGTAGGTCAGCATATTTTCTGTAATTTATAGTCTTAGATAGTTGCCTGGAGTATTGAGAGATTAAGTGAGGTAGCCAAAGTCATACAGAAAATATCTGAGGCTAGATTCGAACTCAAGTCTTTCTGACTCCAGGTCCAATATTATATCCACCTAGCTTCTTCCTCAATAAGAGTTCTAAATGCTTATCCCACTAAGGATGATGGTTAACATCCCTTTAGAGTAGGAAGATTTCTCCCTTTTCTCTTTGGTATTTTGCAGTTCCTCCATGAGTAAATCCATTTAGAAAACTTATCCCCCATTTTAATGTCCACCATGCTGTCCAGCATTAGACAATCCATCCATGCAGAAGATGGAACACTGACGCATTACCACCTGGGCTTTTATAGAAACATCCCAACATTTCCTAGTAAGTTAGAGGTGGTTCGGAAAACAAAGGCATGCTGGAATGAAGAAAAATGAGCATGAAGCAGCAGGTCAATTTAAACCAGTGGAATAAGAATGGGCTCCATTTTTTCCCCTAAGAATGTAAGTTTAGGAGACTTTCCTAGAAAAGACAAGAATGATCTCAGGCTAACAAGATTTTGGGAAACTAAAGGAAGCTTGTTATGTAAGATGTCTAGACATATTAAATAAACTTGAGATTTGCTTACGCACAGCATGAGCTAGGAGTCCATTTGAGCACTGTATTGTATTGTAGTATTGTAGCACCTTCCCACTGACCATTATCTCATTTATTCTATATTTATCTTGTTTGTGCATGGTTGACAAGTTGTCTTCCCCCACTAGACTGTGAGCTCATTGGGAGCTGTCTTTTGCCTTTCTTTGTAGCTCCAGCTCTTAATACACTGCCTGGAATACAGTTGGGTCTTAATAAATATTCATTGACTTACTGACTTAGTTGTACTCATGGTGTCACCTACCAAATGAAAAACATCTGAACACCAATCACAATAGAAAATGGTCTATCTCCAAGCCTGAGGGGTGGAGCATTAGGGAAGGACTCTCAACAGCATCTTTTTTTTTTTTTAACATCTTTGAATGGGTGAAATTTGGTTGAAATTCTACATATGGATAAGTCTATAGGGTAAGGTTGATGAAATTGTGAGTAGATGATACATGACTTTGGATTCAGGAAGGTCCATCTCTGACAAATACAGATGTGTGATTCTGGGCAAGCCACTTAAGCTCTCTAAACCTCAGTCACCTCCTTTGTAAAACAGGCACATATATATATATATATATATATATATATATATATATATATATATATATATATATATATACTATATGTATAGTACCTGCTTCGTGGGGTTGTTGCAAATTTTAAATCACTGTTTAAATGCCAGTCATTATTACCACTATGCTGCTGCTGCCCATGCCACCAGTGCTACCAGTGCTGTTGTGGAATGGCATTTTCACTCAATAATAGGAGAGAGAATACAAGATAGAGAGAGAGAGACAAGAGAGAGAGACAGAGAGAGACAGAGAGACAGAGAGAGACAGAAAGAGACAGAAAGATAGATAGAGAGACAGACAGAAAGAGAGAGAGAGGGAGAGAGAGAGAGAGAGAGAGAGAGAGAGAGAGAGAGAGAGAAAGGGAGGGAGGGAGAGAGGGAGAGAATAATTTATACCAGAGGAAGAAAATGATCAAGTAACTCATTGACATACTCAACTGAAGTACCTGGAGAAGAAAATATCCATGATGACTGTTTTTCTGGTATTTGAAAACCCAGTTTAATGATATGGCCACAGGCATGAACTCATTCTGCTTGGCTCTGGAAGGCAGATCCAAGGGCAATACTGGGAAATCACAGAGGCAAATTCAAGTTTGATCTAAGGAAGGTGGGGGCCTAGTGCATGCACAGACCCCATCAGTCGATGCAGTTTATGTGGAAGATGCAAGGTTGCTTGCTTCTAGGAGCATCTTAACGACATGTGAAGAAAGTGTCTTGGAAAGTCACTGAACATATACAGACTTTCTGTACCTGGCTTTGGTTGGCTAATGATGTGGTGACAGGCTTCCCAACTGGCTTCAGATAATATGTGGCTACGTGGAATTAGGGGGTTTAGTCACAAACCCCTAAGCAATAGTGCAAACAAAGCTGGTAGCTGTAGAGTTAAAGACCCCAACTCCTTGGATCTGGCAGGATTGTGCCACAGCCATCTCAAAGGGCTAAGGAGAGTTGATTGTTAAATTTTCAATGTGAGCATTTATACCTTGAAAATCAGCAAATGTTAAAAATCAGGACTTGGTTTATTTTTTTAAGTTAGGTTTAAATGATGGAGAAAATGTTAATAATGAAGATTAATCTTAAAAATGTGCCATATGTACACTTTGTTCTAGGGACCCAGTTATTAAACATATATCAGCATACCCCTGCCTAAGAGGGGTGATATAACCTGTTTGGCTTGGGGAGAGGAGCCTGAACAGACACGTTGCATAAAGAAAATCTCCCTCCTAGGTATCCTAAAGGATTGAAGGACAGCAGGTTTTCTTTCACTGGAGTCTTCAAGGGAAGACTGGGGGACCACTTGTTGGGAAGGCTATAGAGAAAACTCCTACTTAAATTGGGGTTAGGCTAACTGGTCTCCAAGGCCCTTACTATTATGCAATTCTGTGAATATATTTCACCAATCATCAAGATGGCATCATCATTGCCTTTTAATACCTTTCAGCTGTGTCAGGTTTCTTGTAATGATTGCAGTTGAGTACCATGTTTCCTCAAGAGGAATTATTATTGATTAATGAAAACCAAGTCAATTATATTCCTCTTCAAATTATGAAAATTAATTTAAGATGATGGAGCTTTGGACAACAATCATGTTTCCAAGCCAAAAACCTATTATTGGAGATACAGGAATTCTCAAGAATTGTAATTGATTCTGGAAAAAAAAAACAACCGAAGATTTATTGCTTTGAATTACTTATTAGGATTATACTAGTTTTAATTACATTAATAACATGGTGTGCCAGAAAGAACAGGGACACTGTGGGCTGCAGACCCAATTCTATTATTAAAAATCTATGTGATCGGGGTGGCTAGGTGGCACAGTGAATAGAGCACTGGCCCTGGAGTCAGGAGGACCTGAGTTCAAATCTGATCTCAGATACTTAACACAAAAACTAGCCATGTGACCTTGGGCAAGTCACTTAACCCCAACTGCCTCCCAAAAAGCAAACAAAACAATGCCAATCTATGTGATTTTAGACCAATTGCTTTACCTTTCTGGGGTCTCAGAGTGGGTTTGAATCTTAATTAATTCTACTACTTGTTAGATGCATTACTTTGGGTGAGTGGCTGGGATCATCATGGATTTAGTCTTCAAAGTCATCTTAGAGGTTTTCTAGACCAACTTCCTCATTTTAATGACAAAGAAAAAGAAGCTTAGAAAGGAAAGTGACTTATTCAGCATCATGTGACTAGTAAGCAGCAAACCTAGGATTTTAAACCAGTTTGTCTGACTGTAATTCCATCATTGCCTTGGTTTCCTAGGCCTTTCCAGAACCCTTTGAGGGGTGGGGATAGATGATATAAGTGGATTTGGGGCTCTCAAATTCCATGACATTATGCAACTTTTTTTTTTTTAATAAAAACCACTTTTCATTTTTTCTTGTGCTTTGTTGGAAATAATAAATGCCAGGCTAGGATTAATACACCAAGTTCCTAACAAATGACTACAAGCAGAGATATGGTATTTGTAAAGTTGTCAAAATGAAAGAGTGACTTCCAGGGGAAAAACATATTAAAATGCAATTGAGTTTGAAATAAGCTGCGTAGGTCTTAACCAGTTCCACCCAGAGCAAAAAAGCCCAAATTCTTTTCTTAGTATGCAAATTAAGATTTTTGTTAATGATGGGTGGCCCAGGGTTAGCTGAGTGGTTAATGATTTGCTTTACTCAAAGGTAAGCTCTTGGTTCATTAGACTCCTAGATCCCTCACTACCCACCAAGTGGCTTAAAGGTTGTTCCTTCTGTGAAAAAGTTATTCTCAAGAATCTACCCCAAACCAGGAGCTCAACCTAAGGGTCGGCAAATACTACTCCTTCTCTGCAGAAAGCAAGGTCATATCTTAAATAGTTTTCTCCTTAAGGGATTCATGAAGGCAAGGTCACTGCAACCAACTCCAAATATAATAATAGGTTAATGAACTGCAAAGATAAAAATATTTAGCAAGCAGTAGGGAGAAATTTAAAAGATATTGCATAATGTAAAACACTCGTCTGAAAGTCAATAGAGAGTCAGAGATGATAGTACCTTAAGTTCAGAGCTGGAGAAACTCTAAAGAGTTATGTAGTCTAAACTACCTCATTTTACAAAGAAGGAAACTGAGATCCCGTGTTTTACTTGAAATCAGTCAGGTATTTAGTAACAGAGCTGCAATTTCAATTGAGATCTTCTGACTTCAAAACCAATGCAGTGTTCACTACAAGATTAGGCTATATATGGAGTATTGTGTTTACACTGGTGTGTGAATTAACCACAAACCAAAATATTTACATTTATTGATACACAATAAACATTATGCATTTTTATAGTTTAATTTTTTAAAAAATATGCAATGTATCCTCATTTTATGTGAATCACTTGTTTTACATGATTTAACATTGAGTTCTCATGATGTTGAAACATTCTTTAGTTCTTCATCAAACAATACAAGGTTAGAAGACAATTCCAAAAGACTCATGATGGAAAGGGATATCCACATCCAAAAAAAGAACTACAGAGTCTGCAGATTGAAGCAAACTATTTGCTCTTTCTCATTTGTGTTTTGTTTTCTTTTGTCCCTTCTTTCTCACTGTTTACCCCATTGGTTATAATCCTTCTTTACAACATGACTAATGTTCAACATGAAAGTATTTGTATGACCTATATTTGATTACATGCTGCTATGGGGAGGAAAGGGGAGGAGAGGGAGAGGAAAAAAATTGGAAACTCAAGAGATTGTGGAACTGAATGTTATAAACTAAAAGTAAATAAACAAATTAAAAAAAACAATCACAGATTACATAGTATATGAAGTGTCCCTTTGAAGAACAAGCTCATTTTTCTAAGTCTAACCTTGATTACAGTCCAAAGATTTTCAATGGGGTTTTATTTCAGTTTGTTTTCTGTATACCCTTGAATGAAGAAGTGAATTACTGCCTTCAAATTGTCTCTTTCCCATCTAATTTCCATGTTTTCTCTCCAATGACAAGTTTTTTTTTTCTCTTTTTGCAATATTTAGCAGCTATCTTTTAATAATCTGACTATTCTTTCAACTTCTAACCCACACTGGAGGATAACACTCCACCTCCAAAGTTGCCAGTTTCCTTGTAAGATTATTGCTTGTTCTCTGAGAATCAAGTAAACTGTTTTGAAGTAATAGTTTAATAGTTCTTCATGGGTAATGTGTGTGTGCGTGTGTATGGGCGGACGCACGCACGCATGCATGTGTGTGTCCCTGCTACATTTGTGCCCCAGTGTACCTTGTTTCATTGTGGGCTTGAATCTTCTTGGAATGCTTGATTTCCCCAAACCAAAAGCTTCCGCAATATCTCTAACAGTCATTGAAATATGCTCTTTAGGACCTACAAATTTTGTATGTTATCTTGGAATAATATCCATTTTTAAAAATCATAGAATTTATAACAAGAGAAGTCAAAGAAACATGTGGATATGTCACAAAATCTAGGACCCAGCTGACAGAGAAGTAACAAAAAGTAGGGAAAACAGCTCAATCTGGTTTCATTTGGTCAAAGTCAGATGTTTTTCATTAGCTTAATGTCAGCCAAAGCACACACACATAAACACTGCTGTAACAAAAAGAAGTCAAGTACAATTCGTTGCTTCTTCCAAGTACTTTGCGTGCTATAGTAGTGTTGGGCATCAGAGTTTAGGAAGGAAATTGAAGCTTGATGGAATATGAATGATAGCTTTGTCTTAGGCAATCATTGGGACCATAATGGAGGGTGAAAGACTGAATTCAGCCTGTAGACATGAGTCGTACTATAGAGCTCCTGGGGAGCTATCACGGGAAGGGCAATCAAGACGTGACGGGCATTGAGTCTGTGCCATTTGGGAACGGGTATAAAAGTTAGCTTAGCACAATCAAGAGAGCCCTGAACTTGAAGCTGGCTCAAATCTTGCCTCTGCTACTCACCCTGTGGGACAATAGGCATGTCACTCAGCATCTTTTGTCCTCAGTGTCTGCCTGTATAAACTAGGGAGGTTAGACTAGGTAATCCCTGAGACCCTTTTTAAATCTATGCCTTCAGTCCTGAGACAGAGAAGAGAGGTTCTGAGCTGGGGACATGTTTACTGCCTTCAAGGACTAGAAGGAAAAGGGACTATACATGTAGAACACATACTGAATTGCTTATCTTCCCAGAGGGAATGGGTGACAAGGGAGGAAGGGAATGGATCTGAAATTTGAGGTTTTAAAATTAAATGTTTCAAATATATAAAAAAATCAAACTAGAAAAAAATCCCTTCCCTCTAGCTGCTTTTATTTTACTAATCATGGGAAATAATAGCAATAATAATGTAGAAGGCAACTAGATGGCACAGGGGGCAACTAGGTGACACCATAGAGCTCTAGACCTAGAGTCAGGAAGACTCATATTCCTGAGATAAAATCTGGCCTCGGACCCTTACTAGCTGTGTTACCCTGGGCAAGTCACTTAACACACTTTGCCTTAATTCCTCATCTGTAGAATGGACTGGAGAAGGAAATGGCCAACCAGTCTAATATCTTTGCCAAGAAAACCCCAAATAGCGTCACAAAGAGTTGGAAGCAATTGAAATGACTTAGCAATAACAATAAAGGTGACATGTGTCAAGCACTTTAAAGATTTCTGAGCTCTTTACATACATGCATTGTCACATTCCATCCTCACAATGACCTTAGGCTAGTATAATATTAGGCACAGTTTACAGATGAGGAAACTGAGGCTCCAAGAGATTAAGTGACTTTCCTGTGGTTACACAGTGACTTCATTACACTCTGCTGCCTTTGTTTTTCTTTTGTCTGTACAGTAGGCAGAGGGCATGTCTAGAATGTCTGGGAATTAACAGCTTAGCACAGCTGAGCAGTTAACCACCTTTGACAACAGATGCTATTCTCTGAAGTTTGCCCTGTGGATGGGTGTGTGGAGACCAGCCTCTGGTGAGGACTCACTCACCAGTTTTTTCCAGCTGCTCTCAATACTCTTAGAGCCACCAGAACCCTGCAGCTTCTCATCAGAATGCAGGTGCCAGCATGTTGGGTCTCCCTATTCCACTGAACCTCAAGAGGGGCAATAAGAGATTGGAGTTTTCCTGATTTCCCTAGAGACCATTGCTCTGAAGGCAAACCTGAGCCAAGGAACAAATTGGATTGATAAACCTTCCCCAGATCCCCATTATCAGAGGATATAGCTTCTTTTAATTAGAACACAGAAAGCCAGGGTGTCTTAGAGATGAAAACTCAGGGAAGACATGGGAGGAGTGGAAAAGAAGGATGCCAATTCTCTCAAGGCAGCTATTTAATTGGGGTGGGGGGTGGGGCTTTCCACAGAGTCCACATTTCTAGCCTTCATTGAGAGGCAGAGTATCTCAGGACTTGGGAGTGGCCATGTTGTTGTCCTCTGCCATGGTTGAACTGCATCTGAAATACAGGGTTGAGTTCTGGGAGCCATACTCTAGAAGAGAAATGGGCAAAGTGAGGAAGAGCCAAAAGAGGGGGTGCATGATGCCCAAGCCATATGAAGCTCCATTGAAAGATAGGGGTGTTTACCTTTAAGAGGAGAAGCCTTGGAGTAGGGGCATGATCCAAGGGGAGAGGATATATTGTTCTTTTCTCCTATATAAAATAATTGATCTCCAACCCCAACCCTCTACCCCAAGATCTGTATTTTTTTTTTTGCATTTTTTGGGGGAGGGGCAATTGGGGTTAAGTGACTTGCCCAAGGTCACATGGCTAGTAAGCGCTAAGTGTCTGAAGCTGAATTTGAACTCAGGTCCTCTTGACTCTAGGGTCAGTGCTCTATTCACTGCACCACCTAGCTGCCCCACCCCCCAGCTCTGTTTTTCTATCCTTCTCTGAACTTTGAAGTTCTACTTTGGTTTACTTGTGGCCTGATGAGTTGCTGGACCAATTAGTTAATAACAAAAACTAAATATTCATATAGTTTGGAGCCCAGGGCATAGCTCATAAGGGAGACATATAATATAAATCTATTGTATGAAATGTTGATGTGATTTACAGTTATCACAAGGAAATTACATGCTGAAATAAATCCCTCTGAAAGATTTCCCTCCGGAACCAAGTCACAGACCATAATTTTCCAGCACTTTATAAGGTGACACCAGGAGAAATAGAGAGATGGCCAAGCCCTGAATATTAGTAGATGACAGAGTGTGACCCTTTAGTCAATAATATAAGGATCTGTGTTTTCATTATTGTGAGTCCTTCCTCCATGAATGCCGATCAGGGGCATTAGGGCATTAGAGTAGGGGTCTTTGTGTGTTACAGGAGCCTCACTTCTATTCAATGATAGAAATTATTACTTGCTATTATATTAATAACATGCTATTAATTAGGATCCATATTTTTTTATTTCCTAATTTAGAGACCAGCCCCTGATGGCCAGTCAATCAGTCTCTGAAGGACATTGCTGATAGATGAGATTACCCAAATCTTCCAAGAATATGCTCCACCATCTTGGGTGGGACCCCACTCAACTAGGAGACCTTACTCTAATCTAAGTGAATTCCATCCTCAAAGCATAAAATCTATATACCCTTGTGCCTCTCCATTAGAGACTTGGATAACCCAGCTCATGAAGGAGAAAACCAACCAGAGTGGTCTGGGTAGAGATGGATTCCTTTGTCCAGATTGCTAGAGACAGCTGAGGCTCATGATTAAGCCATGTTCTCAGTAGGATGGACTGAAGGCTTTCGGCTCACATCCTCATTTGAAAGCCTGCCTGCTCATTAACTGTATTCTAATCAAAGTTGATTGTCACCTGTCAGGGGCATCCCCTTTTTCAAAGGTATTTGAGCATTCAGTGATCTCCATGGTTTTGTCTTTGGTTACTGTGAGAAACCACTGACCATCAATGTATTGATTATCAACTTGTCTAATTAATAAATTGATTATTGATTACCCAGAAACTGTGGCCTTTTCATTCATCTCACCAAAAAGCATTTATTTGGCGCCTACTAGAAGCTGGATACTGTACTATGTACTAGGGATAAAAGGGACAGAAAAAAAGAGGAAAGAGGGGCTATCTTGAAGCGACCAATAGGTGTAAGAGTTGGGACAAAGCATAAAAGAGTTCTTGCTCTCAACAAACTTACATTCTACCAGGAGGTGCCTAGATCACCAGATATAAGTGGGTGCATTACAATTTGAGTGTCAGGGAGAAAACACCAATAACTAAGGACCAATCAGAAAGCTTTCTCCTAGGAGGTGGTACCAGAACTCAGCCTTGAAGGAAACTGGTGTATGGGAAGATTCTGAGAAGTAAAGGTGAATTGAAATTACATTCTAGGAATAGGAGACTCTCAGTGGAAAGGGACAGAGATGGGACAAGGATACCAAGTTTGGGGATCTGTAAGTGGGTCATACAGAGTATGCAAAGCAGAGTACTATGATACAGGCTTGGAAAGGCAAATGGGAGCCCGATTGTGAATGGTTTTATATGCCAAATGAAAAGTTTGTATTTTAATCCTAGAAGTGATAGGGAGTCATTGAAGTTTCTAGGACAGAAGAGTGGCTGAAATAGTTCATCACCTGGTAGCCAGCCTTTTGGTTAAGAACCTGTGCTTTTGGTTAGGTTGGACCAGGGACAACAGGCAAATAATCCTTCACAGGAGGCTTTAATTAGAGTGTACATCACACTCCATGTAAACTTATTGGAAATCTTTTGGTATTCTGGACCCTGCTGCCTTCCCCCAACCCTGAAATGCAGTCATCCTTTCTGTTAGTTCCAAACCAACCCTTCTTTTGTGAAGAGTCAATCAATCATACATCACAAACCTAACAATACAGATGAAAAAAAAAAGCAAACAAATTGTATTCTGGTTTACAAATTGAAGGCTGGAAAAATAAATTTCATGGTGTTGACTCAGGCATGTAGTTGTATTACTCTATCAGGACTTCATTTGTATATGTGAATATTTATGAAAGCTTGACATGAATGGGGAATGATCTGCAGAGGAAGGAAATGGTTCTCTTTGGGAGAGACAGCTAAGGACAGGCAGACCCAGAATAACATTGCCCCAACCAATGTTATCTCAGATCTCAGAATAACATCATTAAGACATTATAATCAGCCTCCCTGGGATCAGTGTTTCATTTAATATCCTATTTTCACAGAATCAATTACTGATGATGAGTGAGAGAAGTGGGTTACCAAGAAAGGATGTTTCAAAAGGTGGGAGATGGTAGCCAATTAATCACCAAGCTTTTATTAAGTGTTTACTTAGGCTTAGAGCTGAGGATACAAAAAGTGAAAAACGGCCCTGTCCTCCAGAAGTTTGAGATCTAAGAGGTGAATTTAGAAAGACTTCAACACTCTTTTACTACAGGACATCTAACTGTTTTCATTTTGTAAAAAACATCATGTCTCCTTTATTAGAATATAAACTTCTACAAGGTAAGGTCTGTTTTCATTTTGAATTTTGGTATCCATAGTACTTGGCACATAGTAGGGACTTAACTAATTGCTTGTTGATTGATTAGTCTCCCCAAAAGAATTGTGTGTAAATAAGCTCCTTGAGGGCAGGGACTTGAGTCTTCGTACCTTCAGAGTCTAGCACAGTGCCAACAAGGGTCTCCCATTGCATCCTGGGTAATTTCCAGTCATCCTGATGAATATCAGGTCACTGGACCCAGATGTCTCTGGAGGAGAAAGTGAGGCTGGTGACCTTGCACAGCCATCCCTCACTCAAATCAAAGTCAACTGCAAGTCATGTCATCATTTCTCTGATGCCATGGTCCTCTTAGAAAACAAAGGACAAACACAACAACAGCATCAACAACAGTGCCAGCATATAGTAGATGCTTAATAAAATGCTTATTGATTGATGGGAATCATCCAGGTAGCCATTCTCTGCAAAAATACAGATCACAGCACATCCAGGTATGTCCATAATATGAATAGTTAATGGATGTTTCTATAGTCTTGGAAGGCTTACAAAGACCTTTATATGAATTATCTCCCTTGAGCTTTTCAATAACCCTATGAGGTAGATGTTACAGTTATTATAAGCAGTTTATTTAAGGTGACTATGTGGCCAAATGGATACAGTGCTGGGCCTGGAGTTAGCAAGACCTGAGTTCAAATCCAGTCTCAGACTTTGCTAGCTGTGTGACTCTGGACAAATCACTTAGAACACCGTATGCCTCAGTTTCTTCAACAGTAAAAATGAGGATAATGATCGCATCTGCTTCCCAAGGGTATTGTGAGGATCCAATAGGATAAAATTTTGGAGAGGGCTTAGCACAGCACCTGGTATATAGTAGATATTATATAAATGCTAACTATTATTGTTATTAATATTAGCAGTGCATTAGAGGCAAGGAAATTATGCCTCAGAGAAATTGTGACTTGTTTATAGTCACACAGCTACCAAGTGTCAGTGGTGTGATTCTAACCTGGGTCTTTTGAACTCTTTGTCCATCAACAGACCATGTCACTTTCCTGCCAACCCCTAGATTTTGTGGTTCAGTGGTTTTTCAATCATGTCCAACTCTTCGTCGCCCCATTTGGAGTTTTCTTGGCAAAGATACTGGAGTGGTTTACCATTTCCTTTTCCAGTTCATTTTTCAGATGAGGAAACTGAGGCAAACAGGGTGAAATGATTTGCCTAGGGTCACAGAATTAGTAAGTGTCTGAGGCTGGATTTGAGCTCAGGAATATGTGTTCCTCACTTCAGGAACAGTGCTCTATGCACTGCACTACTTAGCTGCCCCACCCTTAGGTTACAGAGTGAAAATAGAAGGGATTAGACTAAGGGAACCCAGCCAAAAAGGTTAGGGCCAAGGACAAAGAGTAGTGGATTAAATAAAGCAGAGTCAGGACAGGTGGAAGAGATGATTTGGTCACTTGAAAAGCTGAGCCACACCCTGATCTGTAGCACAATCACCTATATAGGATAGGGACTATATCATTCCAAAAGTAAGGAGAGGTCATATCTAGATGGGGGCTCAAGGAGGCCTTCCTGAAGGAGGTAGAATTTATGGCATGGGTAGAATTTTGATGGGTAGAGATGGAGGGGCTGGTACTTCAGATAGAGAGAATGACAGGAACCAAAGCAGAAGGCTTAATCCTTGCTTTCTGAAGGTGACCAGAATCAAGACTTAAAAACCAGGTGTCCTATGATGGAGAACAAAATGTATCAGGTCAATTTATATTCTGCTTCCCTTAAATGGGGAGAGAAGCAATTCTAATTATTGGAAAAATAATTTTTAAGAACCTAAGTAATGAAAACAGATAAAGGCAGGTATCCAATTTGGTAATTTCATGGCCTAGAGGAACGAGGGCAGGAAGAATGATGCCCTTGGGTAAGCATGAAGTTAGATGAATAAAAGGCCTGAGCAGATGACCTCTAAAATCCATTTTCTCTCTAAAATTATCTGATTCTGGAATTCTACTCCCCCCAAGGTGGGATGGTGTAATTAAACAGGGAAATTTAAATAGTGGCCTTTAACATATTTCAGCTCAAGTGGGCCTTCAAGTGTGTGACCCCAGCACTGCTCTTCATCTCCCTTTTGCATGTTGTCTTTCCCCATGTGAATGTGAACTCCATGAGGGCAGGGATTATCTCTCTTTTTGTTCATATTTGTATTTTTTGCTCTTAGCAGGGTTCTAGACTCACAGTAAAAACTTAATAAAAACTTATTCAATCAAAACACTTAATAAATACTTATTCAATCAAAAGATGAATGTGAATTTGGAAGAGATACTCCAGCTTGAGGAGTGAAAGGGTTGGAATTTTAAATGTTAAAGTGAATTGAGAATTCGTCTTGACCTAAGCAACACCCAAGTTCGAGTGTGCCTTGTGGAACATATTACATGAAAATTATATGTAATGAATATTTGTTGACTGATATTGGCTATATGACCATAGTGGGCAGGTAGATAGTATAGTAGATAGAGCACTGGGCCTGGAGTCTGGAGGACCTGAGTTCAAATTTGAACTTACTAGCTGAGTGACACTGGGTAAGTCCTTAACCTTCACTGCCAGCAGTGGTGGTGGCTGTAGGACACCTGGCTAAGTGGACTGAATGAACTTATGTTACATTTTGGAGATACTTTATTTATGTAATAGAGGAGTCTCAAATCCCTTCTGCCAGAGGAAAAATGTATTTGTTCATAAAAACTGGATGTTGGACTGTGCTAGCCAATGAGAAGGCCCAGATCACTACTTTTAGTAGGACAGATATCCCCTCATTTTTGTGGTAGCAACGAGAGACAATTAAGATCATGCCAGAACATAGCATGTTGGAAAAAGCAATGAAATCTAAAGCAGAGAACACAAGTTCAAATCCTGCCACTGTCCTTTAATACCTGGTCAATCCTGGTCAAATCATTTTACTTCTCTGTTTCTCAGTTTCCTCCTCTTTCAAGTGAGGGACTTGATATTCCTCCTTTTATAGGATTATTATACTAGTAGATGAGTGGAATGGATAGTTTAGCTCAATTTTATTGAAACTTGATAACTGTCTCTTCCTATTTTTGTGGAGAAGATGGAGGGATATGGATTAGATGAAAATAAATGAGATGAATTCAGTACTGGTTAGATGGCCGCACCCAAAGATTGTTCATGGTGCAATGTTGATACGGCAGTAGGTCTCTAATGGAGAATTCTAGGGATCTATGTTTGGTTTAACTATTCAATACCTTTATCAGTAACGTGAATAAAGGCATTCATGGCATACTCATAAAATCTGTAGACATCCCAAAGCTGAGGATAATTAGCATCCGATAAGACAAAGGCAGGATCCAAAGGGATCTTGATAAGTTAGACTAGGCTTGAGCTAAATCTAATGCAACTTAATTCATTAGGGATCAATGCCAAGTTTTGTGCTGTGGACGAAAAGAAAATCACCTTTACAAGTATAAGGTGGGGGAGAGAGGCATAGTCAGATAGAAGGTCTAAAAGAAGATTTGGGTGTATTTGTGGACTGCAAGGTCAATATAAGTCAACAACATGATATGGCAGTTTTAAAAGCCATTCTTGGACTGCATTAAGAGGGGCATAGCTTTCAAAAATAGAGAGGTGAAAGCACCTCTGTACTCCGTACTGAATCTGCTCCAAAGGTGGGCAACCAGGATGGTGAAGAGCCTTGAGTTCATTGAGACTAGTTGGAAGAACTGGGTATATTTGATCTAAACTCTGGGGGCACAAGACAGTATCTTCAATTATTTGAAGATCTGTCACATGGAGGAGAGATTGAGACTTTTTTTTTCCTGCATGGCCCCAAAGGGAAGAAACAAGAAAAATGAGTGGAAATGGAAATGGGTCAACTGACATTGGGAATAAAAGTTGAGTGAGTTGTCTTGATTTTTGGTGGGTTTGCCCACCGAAGTCTTCAGGCATAGGCTGATTGGTTGCTTATGGGATGTGCTATGGTGGGAATTCCTTGCAGGTATCAATTTGTGGTATGGATCTTATGAGTTCAGAGGAAACTTCTGACTCTCAAATGATGGGATTCATTGATTCTGTGAGTAGATAACTTCTAAAGTTTTTTTTTTTACCATACCTAGTTCTGTGAGCCTGTGACTCTAATAACAATGCCTGACATTTATACAGTTCTTGGAGGTTTATAAAGCATTTTATATACATCATCTTGCAGAGGCAGAGAGAGAGGCCCTTTGCCTTCCCTCTCCCAGCATTAGGGATTCCATCATTAAATTAACTTCTATTTCAATGAGAAATGAGTCGTCATGTGTAAATCCATTATGTTTGTTTTTACTCTTCCTGCTTCCCTGCCTCACCAGCTCCAGAACAAAACAAAATTCTTCCATTTTTCTCCCCTGCATCCTGTTACAGATTAATAGCCCCTCCCCCCACTTCCAAGCTCTAGAATGTTTATTTCCTATACTCTATATAAGTAGGGAATTGTATTCCAAACTTGCTTGGCTGACAGAAGAATGACTCTTAGAATAACAGATCTTATAAGAACATGGAAGCTTTTCTATCTGATCTGCACCTCAAATTTGTGAACGGTGGTCTTTTTATCATGACAATTTCATGTGAACTCCACAGCAACCCTGTGAATGAATGAATGAAATAGTATTATTAAGGACTTAAAATGTGCCCAACATTATACGAAGCACTAAACAAATGAAAAAAAAGGATATGGTGTAGTTCTTAACCCCAAGAAGCTCACATTCCAACTGGAGAAGGCAGCACATGTAGAATTCAGTTACTGGGCATATGGAAAAGTACGAAGAGTCCTAGAGGTTCAATACAGGGCAGATAGCAAGACTTGGGCTTCCTTAGGATGTATAGAGATATCTGTGCCACAGAAATGGCTTGCCGCCATTTAGGAAGAGGCTAATGGGTCAAAGGGTCAGAGTAAAGAGGGAGAGAATTCTGAATTCCCTCTGAGAAAAGGAGATTGTCAGGAATATTGGGGACAAGCTCTGTTGTAGGACACAGGTGAAGTAGGGTCCTATTGGGTGCTGATTATGACTGGAGTCCTCCAGTAATCCTCAAATTGCAGATATTATGAGATAGGCACTATATAAACTTTACTATTTCCATTATATAGATGAGGAAATTAAATTCCAGAGAAGTTATTTGACTTGCCCAGGGTCATGTAGCTAGTGTCAGAGATGGAATTTGAATTCAAGTCTCCTTGCCTCCTGGTGTGGTTTCCTGATATCACACTGCCTCTAACAATGGGGAACCCCTTTACATGAGGGTTCAAGTTGAGAAACTGCATAAACTTCTCTAGGTCCCTTTGGTCAGAATTCCAGTGAAGACAAATGTAAAAATCTATAGCAATGTCAGGTCAGGGAGCACAATACGAAAATAAATTGCAGAAAGAGAGCTTCCACAAGTTGATTTTAACCACATCCCTTCAAAAGACGAAATGTTGAGAGATAGCTGGTGAGGGAGTGCCAGCTCTGAGGTTGTACATTCTGGGAAAGGATTCTAAGAAAGATAAATGAATCTGGTTCTTAGTTGGGGGGTGGGGATAGTGAAGAATATTCTGATATGTGATAAGTTCAATAATGGAAACTCCATTGTAAGTTACATAACTAAGTAGGTCAGGGTTATTGATCTGTCCCAGGATTAGACTTCCTGAGTCAATTTTGTTATCCCCAAAGATTGGTTGGAAAGCTAAAAATGGTAAAAGTGCTCTCTGGATTAGGTAGCATTAGTTAGGTTTGGTTTCCTTGTTCATGCAAGGAACCAACACCATTCTCCGGGAATTATGTTGGTAATAGAACACTAGATTTTCTCTGTGGGAGAATCGACTTCTAGTCCTGAATCTGTCACCAACCAGCTGTGTGATGTTGGGTAAATCTCTTTAGCATTCTGAGATGTATCTATCTGATCTAATCTTAAGTAAGATGGTCTCTAGTAAATTTAGATTTGATGTTAAGAAAATTTTTCTAATAATGAAAACTTTCCAAAAGTGGGCTTGATGCAGTTGATGAACTTGCCTTCAGCAGGGCCTAGATGATCCCTTTTTGTGGATGATGTGGAGGGGATACTTTTTCGGGTATTAGTTGGACTAGATGGCCTCTGAAGTCCTTTAATTCTTCCATTCTGTCATTCTTTTATTAATGAAATGAATGTTTTAATCAGACAACAATTAGAAACACATGATTTTCTTTGTAGATAGAAAATCTTGAACATATCTTCTTGACACTCCTCTTCTGTCCCTATCTCACAGAATCAGAATTTCACAATTGGAATGGACCTCAAAGACTTCATTTGTAAAATGGGCCCAAAAGACAAGGCTGTTATGAGTATCAAGTGGGAGAAACCATGGAAATCACTTTGCAAATCCTAAAGTGGGATCTACGTTGAAGACAATGACCCAGTTCAACTCTAGACATGAACCCTAAATATGCCATCCATGACAAGCAATCCCCTAGTCTTTGCTTGAAGGCTTCTTAGGAGAGGAGAATCCACTGATTCAGTCAATTCCATTTTTGGACAAGTGTGTAATCATTAGAAATATTTTCCTTACATCTAATTGAAATCTTCTCTGCCACTCTCCCCCATTGCACCTGGTTCTGCCCTTTATGGCCAAACATTCTAAATCAAATCCCCTTTCCTGCATGATAGATCTTCACATACCAGAAGTTGTGGCTGTATTTGTTGTCTTCCCTATTCAGAATGTAAGCTCTTTGAGAATTAGGGAATTTCTCACTTGCTTGTATTTGTAGTCCCAGCATGTAGCACAATGCATGGTACATAATAAACCTTTAATAAATGCTTGTTGACTGACCCATTTTATGTGTCCTTCAAAGATAGCAGAAGTCATTGATTTGTATTTCCTATGAACCCAGTGAAGTCCAAATCCAAGAGGTTTCCATTTTAGAATCAAAGAATCTTGGAGCAAGAAGGCACCTTAGAGGTCATCTAGTCCAGAGCTGGGGAACCTGTGGCCTTGAGACCACCTGTGACCCTCCATGTCCTCAATTGTGGACCATTGATCAAACTTTGTTCTGTGAGGTTTGGACTCAGTCAAAGGGCTGCACTTGAGGACCTAGAGGGCCACATGTGGTCTCAAGGCTGGGGGTTCCCCACATCTGATCTAGTCCAAGCCTATATTTATAGCAATGAGGTCCAGAGGGCTTTATTCACTGGCTCGGTCACACTGGTAGTAAATATCAGGGCCAGGATTTGAACCCAGGTCCCCTAAGGCTAAAGTCTGTGCCCTTTATTGCACCACGCTGAACCCTGAGGCCCTCTACTCCAAACCTTCTGTTTTGACAGAAGAAATACTTGTTATCTTAAGGAAGCTAGCTTTGTAAAAGACACTAAGAAAGATGGCAAGAAGGATATTGAATGATGTGTCCAGGCCCAAAGTGACCCATTTGTGCCCAGAAGGGATGTCTTTACCTGACTCATCTACCTCATCCTGCTGGGGAGTGTTACCGTTAACCCGTCTGAGAAGCTCTGCCATGCTCCTTAGGCCCTGGGGCTGTAGACAGTCATCACTCTATAATTAGCTCTGCTGGAATTATTAGGGACATGACTGATTACAGTACCAATCTTCGAGGTTCTCTCTGTGGCTCTTGGGCTGTATCTCTCCCTGTGGCCTGGAGAGGAGATGACTTTCAAGTCAGAAAAGTCAGGGATCCATATTTGGAAGAGTCCTCAAAGGCCAACTGGGCCAAATCTCTTATCTTGCTGATAAGGACATTAAGTCCAGGGATTAAACGACTTGTCCAAGGCCACACAGATACTAAATAGTCCTCGAGGAAGAATCTGAACCCAAGTCCCCTGACTGGGTTCAGAGCTAGCCCTCTTTTCACTGTACCCCACTGCCTCCTATGTCCTTCCTGAATTTTCTTCTTTTAGAGAATATAATGCTAGTGATAACTCAGAATTTTATAGTGCATCAGAGTTTGTGAAGCTTCCTACCCACAAGTCTCATAAGAGGAAGATGAAGACGAAGGCACTGAGAGTCTGAGAGGGGAAATGACTTGTTTCTGGTTTCATAGTTTTTAAGTGTCTGAGGAGAGACTTGAACTCAGGTCTCTTGGCTCCATGTTCAGAGTCATTTCTACTGCACCTTGCTACTTCTTGGGTAAAAGAAGAATACATTAGTTCCCACCTGGTAAGCTGAGTTCAGAGTCAGACATCCCTCCCTCCCTTCTTCTCACCTTCCCTTCGTTCCTTCCTCCCTCTCTTCCTTCCTTCCTTCCTTCCTCCCTTTCTTCTTCACTCCTTTCCTTCCTCCCTCTCTTCCTTCTTTCCTTCCTTCCTTCCTTCCTTCCTTCCTTCCTTCCTTCCTTCCTTCCTTCCTTCCCTCCCTCCCTTCAGCATTCAAACCCAGCTCCCAGCACTACAAATTCAGCAGGCATTCCAACATCCCTGCTGCCCAACTCTTCAGTGGTATTTTGCCATTTGCTTCCCAGTCTCAGGGGCTCATTCAGACTCACCTTTCAGTCAAGCCATACGTATTTGTACTTGAGAAAGTGGGCTGCCTGCAGCTCAGCCTCAAGGCAATGACCTGACTGGCTCTGTGCCCACCAGCAAACCTTTGCTAAGTTCCCAGCTCTCTGGTGCTCACTCTATCATTGGTAACAAGACTCCAATCCTGCCACGACCTTTCTATTTTTAAACTGATTCTCATTATTTTCGTCCAACATTATCACTTTTCTCCCATCAGCCTTTGCAGTGCTCTCCATCAGTGCTGGTAAAACTCTGGGTTTGCTTTTCCTTCTTTCATTTATTTATTTTTCCTGGCTCTCTCTTCTCCCCCTCACCCAGGCTTTGCTTCCTGGTCGGTTCTCAATCTTCTGGTGGAAGGCGACACAAAAGCATCATGGGCTTTGTTGAGTATTTTTAAACCTGTCTCTCTCCCAAGGAGAGGTTATGTGCCAAGTTTATTTGCACTCCTTCAAAAATTGTTTTTATAGGAGTTGTCAGATATAAAGAAAAAAAAAGTAAAGACAACTTCTTTCAGGGTTTCTCCAGCATGAAAATGGAAAGTTACCTTTTCTAGCATGAACTTAGACAGGGGACAATATTCAAGCAAGGTTTGGAAGGAAGAAAGGAGGGAGGGAACAAAGGAAGGGAGGGAAAGAGAGAATGAGAATTTATGGAACTTTGAACAGGATAGTTATGTAAACTTCTTTAAAAAGCCGTTATGGTAATAATAATTCAAAAGAACTCTTAAGTAGTCATGATAATATTAAATGTGGACCATAACCAAGAATTAATAACAAAGAATTCTTACTAAGAATACTTTCAAGATATGCATAGTGAAGTGAGGTTTTAAAGAATCATTTATTTTTCAAACAAGGAAATAAAATTTGGTAAAACTTTATTTTTGATAGAAAAAGTTTTTTGATGGAAGATGGAACGTTTTGTGAAATTAGCTTGTTCTTCAATACCACTATTAGAGTTGTAAAGAGATTTTAACAAAGGGGAAACGACCAATTTGTACAAATATTTATAGCAGCTCTTTTTGTGGTGGCAAAGAATTGAAAATTGAAGGGATGCCCATCAATTGAGGAATGGTTTTATTATTGATAAGCAATATTACTGTGCTATGAGAAATGATGAATAGGCAGATTTTAGAAAATCTGGAAAGATATATGAACTGATGCAAAGCGAAGTGAGCAGAACCAGGATAACATTGTACATAGTAACAGCTATATTGTATGATGACCAACTGTGAATGAGAATGACTTAGCTATTCTCAGAAATATAATGGTCCAAGATAATTCCAAAAGATTTATGATGAAAAATGCTATCCATCTCCAGGGAAAAAACTGATGGAGTCTGAATGCATATCAAAGCATTCTTTTTTTGCTTTCTGTATTGTTCGTGTGTATGTATGTGTGTGTTGTGTCTAGGTCTTCTTTCACAATATGACTAATGTAGTAAAAGAAAATCAACCTGTTCTAGGCTCATCTGTAGTATGAAGAACATAATCTTGCCCCAGATACTTGCTAGCTGTGACTGTGGGCAAGTCATTTAATCTCTTGGCTTCAGTTTTCTCATCTGTAAAATGGAGATATTAGTTGTTCCTATCTTCCACGGCTATTGTGAGAATATGAAATGACATGTGGAAAGTGCTTTGTGAGTCTTAAAGTATAAAAAGTGAAATATTTTTAATATTCTACATATATGACACTCCTTTCATTCTCCCACTTAATGATACTTACTACTCAGTAACAATAACATAAGAAACATCTCCTTCATAAGAGTCCCTGTGTTGTATTCACTAATCTCTGTATATGCCATGTCTCCCAGAGGAATGAAAGTGCTTTTAAAGAGGGATTGCTTCATTTCTTTTCTGGGGATCTCTAATGCCTAGCACAGTGCTGGTACATAACCAAAGCTTAATGAATCTTTTATGGATTTAAATTGAATTACTGGTCTGAATAGGATTATAGGATCAGAGATTTAACCCTGTATTTAGCCTCAGAGGAAATCTAATCCAATCCCCCATTTTACAGATAAGAAAACTGAGGATCAGTGAGGTTAGATGGATGGAAACCAGGCTAGACTTGCCTGATGTCACACAGGCAGTAAACTTCAGAGGTGGGATTTGAATGAACCTATTTCTTCTTAGTTGAATGAAGGCTGACTCTCTTTCCACTAATAGAAGTCATTCTTCATTTTAAGGTGCCACTGTACCTATGCCTGCTGCCCATTCCCTTAGAATGAGACACAACTGCCTGTCAGGAGAATCAGAGAGTCCCCTTGGGTGGGTGCTCCCTCCTGAGCAGAAGACAACCAAGGAGAGCAGATTGTCAACATTGGAAGATCCCATGATGAGTATGCAATCAGAGCAATAGGGGATGTCTGCTTCTGATAGAAGAGAGATCTCCATGGAGCTTGGCCAGTTGTCCTTCTCCACTTCAGATATACTTTTGCCAATGGAAGTGGCATCAGACATCCATGCCAGCATGGACAGTGCAAAAAACATACTCATAGGTTCTTCAACAGGCTTGCCTTCTTCCAGAGAACTCATTCTCTCTGAGTGTTAAAGTCCTTTTTTAAAGACACTATGAAGCATCCCCAGCCTTCTACAGAGTTCTGTTTGGAATTACTTTGGGCACATCAGTCAATCAATTCATAAACATTTATTAAGGGCCTACTGGGTGGCTGGCACTATGTTAAGCACTGGGGATACAAAGAGAGGTAAAAGACAGTCCCTGCCCTTAAGGAGCTTTTAGTCTAATGGAAGAGACAGCATGTAAATGAATATAGATTAAAAAAAAACTACAAACAGTAGAAACAAAAAATAATTAACAGAAAGAAGAGACATTAGAATTAAAAGCAGTTGGAAAAGGTTTTCTGTAAAATGAGTCTGAGTAGATTCTAGATATATGGGTCCTTAAGAAGAAGCTGGGACAGTCATGTAGCAAAATGCAAGATTACAGAAATCTTGCACTGGCACCCTCAAATTTTCAGAAGACTCAAGGATCCTTGAGGGCAGGCACTGCTTTAGTAAGATGCTTAATAAATATTGATTGACTGACTGACTCAAAGGAAGACTCCCATTATATTGAGTAGAGCCTTTTTGGGGAATTGATTTTAAGACATGGGCAAGAACAAAAAAGGAGAAGATATGAAAAGCTATCTGTTGCTTTGGTGGATGGCTAGTACAACCATGGATCCTTTGAGGTACTGAAATCAGCACATTCCAGTTACAAAAGCAACTATTGTCTCTTGGACAGCCCATTTCCAAACTTAGAGTCTGGAAAATTTGAGTCACCAACACTCACTAGCTGTGTGACTCTGGGCAAGTCACTTACTTGATCAGCTTCAGTTCTTCATCTCTAAAATGGGGATATTAATACCTACCTCATGGGGTTAGCCTGGGGAATCAAATGAATTGACGTATAGAAAGTGATTTGCAAACCTTAGAACACTAAATAAATGCTATTATTATTATTAGGTGGTATCTGAGTTCACGTATTTGAAGGTCTTTCGTGTGGAAAGGGGATTATATTTGTCCTGCTTGGCACCACAAGGTACACTTAGTAAAAAGAGGAAGAAATTGTAGGCAGTGAGATTTTAGCTCGACAAAAGCAAAATGTTTCTAATTATCAGGGCTGAAGTCCTTTCCATGCCTGCTTTTGGGATTCTGTGACTAACTGCTTCACTTAAAATTCAGTGCTTGAAAAGAAAAATCCCCTTCTATTCCCTTCATCTTCTTAAGTATTTACCCATTAAATATATTGTTACCACTACGGAGATCTCAAAATCATAAATAGTGCTCTCCGCCTTTTGTTTGGTCTGGACTGTGATTTCATAAGTGTAGGAAGCTCCCACACTCTGGATGTAGATGGTTGACTTGTCTATAGCCCATGGTCTTAAATAGCTCTCTGGAACACTTAAAGAGTATGTGTCAAAGGGCCCACTTGAATTCAAGCCTTCTTGACTTCAAGACCAGCTCTCTCTAGTCATTATACCACACTGTAATAACTTAACCTCTCCGAGACTCACTTTTTTTTTTGGAGGGCAGTTTGGGGTTAAGTAACTTGCCCAAGTTTACATGGCTAGGTTTTTGTTTGTATGTGCATTAAGGCCAGATCCGAACTCAGGTCCTTCTGACTCCAGGGACGACACTCTACTCACTGAGCCACCTAGCCGCCCCCGTGACTCACTTTTTTTTTGTCTTTAAAATGAGGGGTTGGACTAGATGACCTCAAAAACCTGTCAGGCTCTAGATTTATATTTTATGATTTTATGATCTCTATTTTTCTGATGAAGTGCCTCTAAATTAAAAAAAAAACTGAGCATATTGAAACCTTGGACAAATTCATCAGTATAAATGGAACACTGGGACTTAGGAGTTTTAATGATAAACAATGATGAATTTTAATGATGAACAATGGAAAAATATCTTAAAGCTGGTAGGGTCCTAAGAAATAATCTAGTCCAATTCTCTCAATTTAGAAATGAGGAAACTAGGCAGATTGAAATTGACCTGCCTGAGGATCACAAATCTAGTGGATTGGCAGAATGGAGATTGGAACCCAGATCCTTTAGGCTTCCCATCCCCTGCTCTTCCCAAATTCTACAACATAGGAAAGTTTCTCTTTCTTTTCATGTGTGTCCAGATAAATGAGGTAATTTTTGTGTTGTCATTTCTGTCTTCTGACCTTGGCTAAAAAAAAAGAAAAAAGATGAAGGCCACATCATTCAGTTGTATGAGAGAAGTGTGAATATCAGGAAAAGTTGACAGTGATATATTAGCCACATTACTTTAAGCAGTAATTAAGTATCTTATAATATTATATAATTATGGAGTATAAAGATTTTAGATTTAAAAAATTCTTCCTGTCTTTGTAACTGGATATTTTTAAATGTTTCCCATATCTTATCTGGTTCCATTTAAATTAATTTAACAAGGAGTTATTCAACACCTACTATGTGTTATGACAGAGGCTGGGAAAATAAAGACAGATGAAATAGTTTCTATTCTTAAGGAGTTACGTTCTACTACTTTCTACAACTGGTGGAAATTAGATTAGTCTGAAAAGAAGGAAAGGCTAACTTTTCCAGAGTTTTACACTCCCCCTCATGCCTACTGCCAGTCTTGGGTGTTTTCCACTTCCTCATTTCTTCAACCCCAAGAGGAAGGAGAAAGAAAATGAGAACCCAAATTAAGGAAAGTGGTTGCACTTTTAAAAATTGATCATGTCAGTAAGTGGGAAGGTAAGTTAAGAAAATGTAGTCTTCCCTTTTTTCTATGAGCATTTCTCATTTGGCTACATTCTTGGCCTTCATCAGTCTCAAAATCCAGCAAGATTACATCAACTCTGAAACTTGCATCTAGAGCAGCTAAGTGGCATAGGGGCTAGAGCATCAGGTCTGGGGTCAGGAAGACATCTTCTTGAGTTCAAATCTGACCTTAGACACTTACTAGCTGTGTGACCCTGGACAAGTCACTTAACCCTGTTTCCTTCAGTTTCCTCCTCTGTAAAATGAGCTGGAGAAGGAAATGGCAAATCATTCCAGTATCTCAGTCAAGAAAACCCTAATGGAGTTACAAAGAGTCAGACAGGGCTGAAATGATTGAACAACAATCCCTGGGGTCCCACCCTCCTTCTGATTGGAGAAGGTAGAAGGTAGACAGTGGAAAACTCTTACCAGATTCTCCATTTAAGGAGGGCAACCATCTCTTCATTTCTCACTTGACTACACTCCTCTGGACTTCATCTCCCACCTTCCACTGTCCCACCTGCCCCCCCCCCCCCCACTGCCAGTTACTATCCCCCTTCTCATTTTGAGTTTCTTTTTCTGGTGTCCTTTCCCCCCCCCCTAAGTTGTGAGCTCCTGTGGACAAGGAATGTCTTTTGTCTTTAATTGTGTCCTAAGCATTTAGCACAAATGTGCCTGGCGCATAGTAGGTACTTGATTAATCAGCATGCTTACTGGCTGGCTAAAGAAACCCTTTTGTGATCTCAGCTGATAGCTATTTTTTTCTCCCTGGAACTATGTTGTATTTCCTTATCTGTTTGTTTGTTTATATTATTTGATTAGAATATAAGCTCCTTTAGGTCTGAGACTGGTTTTCACATTTGTCTTTGTATACCCAAGGTTTTGCATAGATTAAGTGCTTAATAAATATTTATTGAATTGATACAAATGTTGATTTTATACATACATATGTATGTAGGTAAATATAAGACTGAAATGTGTGTGTGTGTGGGAGAGAGAGAGAGAGAGAGGGAGAGAGAGAGAGAGAGAGAGAGAGAGAGAGAGAGAGAGAGAGAGAGAGTTGGTTTTTGTTTTTAATATCACAGTCATTCCTAGAAGTGGCCTTTTCCTCCCTCTCTCCAATGTGTTTTACCTTTTGTCAGAGCAAATCAATCAAGCAAAATCTACCCAGGAAGTTAGGAGGGTAGGGCAGTTTTATACAACATTCCATACCCAAGAGCCTCCTGCCTCCCCCTTCCCCACCTCCCCCTTCTTTGATTCCAGGACAGGAGGGTAGCTTATTTCCTTGCCCTTCTCCTCAGCCAAGAGGTGAGTCATCATGACTACCTAGATATCAGTTTCTCTTTCTTATTCTTATCTTTTAAGTGACTTGAGTTATTATCTGTATTCTTCTCATTCTTCTGCTTGCTCACCTCCGGTTCTGCTCATTGAAATCTTCCTATGTTTCTCTGAGTCTCTCCCGTTCATTGTTTCCTGTGGCCCAATAATATTCCAATACATTCCTGTAATACAATTTGTTCAGTCATCCCCCATTCAATGGACAGCCACCTTGTTCCCAGTTCTTTGCTCCCCCAAAAGTGCTGCTTGGAGTACTCTTGTCTAGATCCCATTTTTCTATCCTCCTTTGCCTGCCTTTGAAACTGTCACTCCTTATTGAGGCATCTTTTTACCTTTGGGTCATTAGATCATGATCTAGGTCAAGGACAAGAGGATCGTAAACCATTATGAAATTATATGCCTATTAGGTGCCCTTTGGGAAATGAGGCAAGGGCCTTCCTTGGTCCAGACTGCCCTGGAAATGACACATCAGAAGATCAGATAAAGGCTGGAATATATCCATGCCTCTGGTAAGGCTAAATTCTATCTCTGGTCAGAGGGATGAAATGTCTCCAAGGCTTGCTATCTCTTCTACATCAATACTATTCTGGGATTGTGTTTCTAAGACCAAATGACAGATTCTTTTCCATTTGCCCCAAATCTCTGTTTGCCTTAAGCATCCTCTCTCTTCACTATTAAGTTTAGGACTTACAGCTGACTCTCTTCATGAAACTGCTATTTGAAACTTTTCTCCTGACTATATAACACTCAGATCCAATCACTCTCTCCTTAACTAACTCCTGAGAACACTCAGAGGGTTTGGTGGAGCCTCAGAAACATAGCTTAGGGATTAAGAGAGAGCCAGAACCTATTTGTATAAAGCCAAATAGATAGATGGGAGGCAGTGCTGAGTAATTGGGTGTGGTGATAAAGATTGGTTCTGTGTCATAGAATCCTCAGCTGTAAACACAAAAATGAAAAAAAAAAACAACAACAAAGGACAAATCTGCAGGAGTTGAGGCTAAGCAACCCGGGTCCAATTTAATCCATTGTTAGAGGAATAGGTATTTTATATTTTCCCTTACACATCATTGAAACCACCAAGAAGCTGACTTTTAGACAATTCACTGCCGTCTCTAGTCCTTAAATGATCCTTCCAGAAGGGGGTGATTGGGATGCTAAGAGGACTGAAGTGGAGATGGAAGTTGAGAGGACCCCAAAGAGTGGAAGATCTTTTTTTGGGGATATAATAGCTTTCTTCAATATTTGTATGAATACCATATAGAAAAGGGATCAGACATCTTTTGGGGACCTAGAGGGCAACAATCAGCATGGGATAGTGGAAAGAGCACTGAATTTGGGGTCATGGCTCAATTAGGAGCTATAGTTGCAAGTTGCAAAGAAGCAAATGTAGGTTTGCTATCCAGAAAAAGTTCTTAATTAAGCTAGTAGGGATTGCTTCTTTCTTTGTACCTGTATGCCCGGTGCCTAGCACAAAACACGGCACAAAGTAGTCACTCAAAAACTACATATTGATTAACTGATTGGTAAATGATAGCTCTAGGGAACTTGAGGGAGGTAGTGGATTCTCCTCATTGGGTTTCTGATTGGCAAACATTCGACTTTATCCTGATCAGTCCCATGTTCATTATGACACTTCTTGACCATCTCATAATATCTTCTTTTACTAATGACTTTAATTACTATAACTTCTTTGTCTAAAACACTCTTCTTTAGCCACAAGGCCTCTCCATATGCTGGCTTTCCCCTATGAGGACATAATCTCCTTATGGCCAGGAATTGTCTTATTAGGTAGTATTTGTATCCCCAGCACCTTGGCACTTAGCAACATTATATTCACCTTAATATTATATTCACTAAAATTACCGATATTCATTCATTGGTTTATTCCTTCAAAGTCCTCAGGCAAAGACTAGATGGCCAGTTTTCAAGTATGCATGAGACAGGAGACTCATTGGACTAGATAGACTAGATGTCAGTATGTCAGAGCAGATAGTATATTGGATTTGAAATTAGAAAGACCTGAATTCAAATCCTGCCTTACATGCTTATCAGCTGTTGAGACCCTTAGCAAATCATCTATAAAATGAAGAGCTTAGACTTCATGGACACTAAGCTCCAGATTCATGATTGTATCACTGATATGCCTTTTAGCTCTTAGATTCTACAATATTGTAAAGACGATATGGTGTCTTTAGAAAAAGGACCTTAATGTCTTTGAGCTTTCTTCTTGTCTCTTTTGATCCACTTCCTTATCCACTTGCTTTTTCTGGCTCCTTGATTGCTTCCATTGGGATCTTCCTCAGGCTACTTTTCATGACCTCCCACCTGTCATCACCTTACTTAAGTATCCATCCAACTCTTTTGTTCAGGACTTCAATGACTCCATCATTTCCTTCGTGTCTTCTCACTCTCCCCACAACTTGATACCCCTTCCATGCCTGTCAATACTATATCCTCCCAGAAATCCTCAGAAGACTTATCCATCATTCTGGTGCCCTTCCTCCAGTACTTTTAAACCTCTGTGATTAACAGCAAAGTGTTTAGGTTGTCCATTTGTTTTCCCTTATGCCAGTGTGACCAGCCTACCTCCATTTCCATGATGCTACTTTTTGCACCACTCCTAATGTGCACATTTTAACTAGCAGTGATCAGTGTATATAACCAGTATACTTTTCTCCTTTGTCCTTTGGGTCACCACATTTCTGATCCCTTGGAAGCTGGGATGTTCTATAGGGGTAGGGCCCAGACATGTGACTTTGATGAGACAGAATGGAAACCAATTACAAAATGAATTTGGTTTGGTGTGGGAATCAAAAGAACCAATTAGACTCTATCTCACGAAAGGTGACTCTATCATATGCTGCCACATGTATTCTCTATCTTGGTTTTCTGCAAATCATCCATAAGAAACTAGATAGTATGAGACATCTAATGTTTCATAAATGTAGGTGGATGTAATTAATCACCATCTCTCAGTTCTAGGAAAAGAAAGACCCCCAAATCTACTGGTCCTCCTCTCGACCTGACCAAACCTCATTCTATTCCCCTCTCAACTTGGAAAGCCCCTAATTTTTTCTCCAATTAGAAATCAGATTATCTAATTTTGTATCCTGGCATGTAGCTGATTATCTGTTTTCTTATAATGAATTGGTTTTATTTAATTGTTTTTAATACATAAAAATCTCTGGGTCTTTGGACTGACTCAGAATTGCTAATAAATCATATATCTTGGACTGTTTTCCCAGTTATTATTAATTATCCACTACAACTTCATTTATTTAGGATATATTGAGGTTAGAAAACTCCCTCTATCAATTCAGTTAGGCACCTGATCTGACAGGGGTGAGGAACCTGCTGCCTAGGGGCCACATGTGACCATCTAGGTCATCAAGTGCAGCCCTTTGACTGAATCCAAATTTCACAGAACAAATCCCCTTAATAAAAGGATTTGTTCTGTAAAACCTGAACTCAGTCAAGAGGCTGCACCCAAGGACCTAGAAGGCCACAGATTCCCCACCACTAAGGTTAGGTGACTTTTCCAGGGTCATACAGTCTACCTGCCAGAGGCAGGACTAGAGTCTTGTCTTTGAGACTCATTCTCTAGTTACTAAACAGTAGTCCTTTTTCATGATGTTTCATCATTTGTTTAAAAATTGTTTTTTTGTTTTTGTTTTGTTTGGGAACAGTTGAAAGCAGGGTACAGTTTCCCCAGTGCCTCTCAGCCCTCTCTGTTCCTCCTGGTGAATTTTGGGTAATTTCCCTCAGGTTTCCATCTGAGTCACTCCTAAAAGAGCTCAGGGTCCAGGACCACTTCCACCAATCAGGGATTGGGACAAATCATCCTGTGTGCTCACCTCCCTCCCCAGGCCCTAAATCATTATCAGGTTGAACATCAAAGGCAGACTTGGAAGGGAAAAGAATTCTACAAGCCCACCATCCTCAAGGAGTGGGTGGAGAAAAAGGGTAGAGAAAACCCCATTCATCCTTTTGTTCTGTTGTGAGAATGGGCTGATTCAATCACTCAACCCATAAGCATTTATTAAGTACCCACTACGTACTAGGCACTATGCTTACTGCTGAGGACAGAGATACAGTAAACAGAACAATTCCTACTGGAAAAAGATCTTACATTCTCACTTAGAAGATACAGAATAAATATAAGAAGAATACAAGGGGCAGGTAGGTGAGAATAGAGAGCCAGGCCTGAAGTGAGGAAGATCTGAATGCAAATCAAGCATCAAGCACTTACCAGTTGTGTGACCCTGAGCAAATCACTTAACCCTGTTTGCCTCAGTTTCCTCATCTGTAAAATGAGCTGGAGAAGGAAATGGCAAACCACTCCAGTATCTCTGCCAAGAAAACCCCAAATAGAGTCATGTAGAGAGGGACTTGACTAAAAGGACTGAGCAATGAAATAAATACAAAGTAATTAAAGACACCTTCTTAGTGAACCTCTATTCAAATAGTATCTAGAGAATCACACCTTGTTTCTCGGTGGTTCCACCAGGGTCATTCATTGGCTGCCTAGCCACCCCCAATGTCTCTGAGCCTGGATTTTATAAGTAATCCCAAGCCAGATGCACCCAAGAAATAATGCGCCGTGGCTGTCAATGAATCCCCAGCTCTGCTTCTAATCATGCCCAATCGGGATTGTTCTTTCCTAGTGCTTACCCAGGGAAACAAGAACCCAGGATCTGCTCTAATCTAAAACACTCCATAGACCTGGAATGGATTTATGCACTACTGGGGACAGCCAGGATTGGAAAATGGAAGAACTTGCATCTCTAGCTGCCCCTGCAGTGGCCACAGTTCAAACGTTTGGAAAGTGATGGACAAAAAGCCACCGAGGCATGAGACTGTCAGAAACAGTGACCTAACAATCCAGACCTCTTCAGTCAGTCACTGCCAGATTGGGCTACACAGATGACAGGTCCACATTCAGGAGCCCTGGCTGTCATCAGGAAGAAGCTAAGGATTTGTGTATTTAGTCCTCCTCTCAATCTCCCAGTACTTAGCAAGGAAGATGGAGGGGCTTGGTTATTTCCTTTGGTCTAAATGGCTGGAATGAGGTAGGCTTCAGTTCAGTAAAAGGAAGGCCTTGTAACAGATTGAGCTTTCTGGAAAATGCAATAGATTGCCTCATGAGATAAGGAAGGGAGAAAGCATTTATTAGGCACCTACTGTATGCCAGCTATCATGCCAAGTGCTTTTTAAAATTTTTAACAGGGGCAGGTAGGTGGCACAGTGAATAGGGCACTGGCCCTGGAGTCAGGAGGACCTGAGTTCAAATCCAGCCTCAGACACTTAACACTTACTAGCTGTGTGACCTTGGGCAAGTCACTTAACTCCAATTGCCCTGCCTTCCCCCCTCCAAAAAGGCAAAAAGAAATTTTAAAAAATAAATATCTCATCTGATCTTCACAATAACCCTTGGAGGTAGGTGCTGTTATTATCCCCATTTTACAGGTGAGGAAACCGAGGTAAATAGAGGTTAAGTGAGTTGCCCAGGGTCACACAGCTAATAGGCACCGGAGACTAGATTTAAACTCAGGTCTTCCTGACTCCAGATCCAGTGCGGTGTGCCACCTAGCTGCCTCATACAGAGACATAATAGAGTGGGTTCTATTACCTCTTTAGTTCTTGGCATTATACCTCTCAACGTAGCCTACATTTTATTATTGAAGTTTGTGGATGCCATATCATTTTGTTGATTTATATTCAGTTCATAATCTCATAAACCCCCAGATATTTTGAGGCAAATTGTTGTTTAATCATAATTCCCTCAATAGAAGACCACATGGGTTGATGTAAAATGAAGGGCTTCCACTTGCAAGGTCCCTTTTAGCTCTAAATCACATAATTCCTATGACCTTATTTTTTAAATAATTGTTTTTAAATTCATGTATTTTGTTTTTATATCACCTAGATTTTCTCCTGTGGCCCTTATAATGAAGGTTTTTTTCTCACAAAGGAAAAAAAAATCAGCAAAACCAACCAAGACAGGGGAAAAAATCTGATGTTCTATGCATCCATGGGCCCCTATCTCTCCAAAGGAGCAGGGGGAGGCATGTGACCCCATAATATACATTATCTACATCTATCTATCTATCTATCTATCTATCTATCTATCTATCTATCTATCTATCTACCTCTATCTTTCTATCTATCTATCTAATTATAGAAGGTTCTCATGCTTTAGAAACTAGTTAATCTTCATAATCTCCAGTTGCATTTAAGCATTGAAATTCTATGGCATGGGTGACCTGAACGCTGACTTTGGACTCAGAAGATTTGTATTCAAAGCTTACCTCTGATGTTTACTACCTCTATGATCTTGGACAAATGACCTCTCCTTTCTGGGACTTTCTTAGTCTGTAAAGAGAGGGAGTTGGATTAGATGGTCTTTAAGGACCTTCTAGTCCTAAATCTATGATTCCTGTAGAAGCCACTAATAGAACTTAAGTGTAAGAAGTGCCCACTCAGTGACCTGTGCAGTTAGGAATTATTTTTTGTAAGTAAATTTGTATAGATATATTTTGTTTTCACCTCATTGACTTTTCCCAATGGATTCCTCATCCTTTTCCAAGTATGAAAAAGAAGGAAAAAAGCAGTTCAGCAAACCTAATTTTAGCACCCTCTCTGGTCTACTCCTTCTTGGACATGTACTCGGAAATTAGGTCCCAGAGAGCATCTGATACTTTCAAGGGGCAACCTTGTAGGTCAGCACATCTCGGTTCACATCAGTCTCAAGCCCTCACTTGTTTGCTTTCCATGAACAGTCAGTCAGCAGATATAATTAGCTTTTAGAAAAAGCATTTACTAAGATGTAATAGCAAGAACAGTTGTTATAAAATATCCCCTCCCCCATAACCTTCCCAATAATCCTAAAGCACATTGTTCCACAACAGACACAAAGTATCCATGGAAAGAATGAGCTCAGAGTACAATGGCAGTGAGACTGGATATGTTTGTAGATTACATTTTGACAAAGGCAACTCACAATTCCTGGTAGTACAGGACCCAGGAGTCCTTTATTTTTTTGTAATGTCCTTCCATAGTCTCCTTGGTATGTCTGCTCCTTCCATAGTCTCCTTGGGTATGTCTGGGTTCTCTTAAGTCCAATTTGCTTCTCAGTTGGCCAGGAGTCATGCATTTTGAAACCACTTCCTAACTTGAGCTGACTGTCTATCCTCCATATCTGTTTCTCACTGGTGGCTGTGTCTTTTCTCCCTCCTGGTCCAATAGTTCCCCCTTCAAAACTAATATGGACAATGTTGGTGGTGGTGGTGGTGGGGATAGGAGATAAATTTCCTCTTCTTCCCCATGGGGGAATATCTCCTATTTGAATTGCTGAAGTTCAACAATAAAAACAAAAACAAAAGTAACTGGTGTTTCTATAGTGTTTTAAGGTTTATAAATCACTTCGCAAAGATTATCTCATTTGATCCTCACAACAGCCTTCATATATGATTATTTGCATTTAATAGAAGAGGAAACTGAGGCAGATAGATGTTAAGTGACTTTCCCAGGGTCATATAACTAGTAAGTGTCTAAGGTCATATTTGACAACTGTTCACCTTAGTGACCATAATCAAGCCTTTGCTATTTAAAGTCTCCAGGTATGTGGCAAAATGTTTACTCAGCCAATCAAGCTTTTCCCTTCTTGACTTAATCAGAAAAGTATTCCCACCTCATAAAAGGTATCAGGTGTTGACCCATTAAAACCTCATCATAAGTGATAATATCCCTTAACTACTTCAAATTATCTGGGAGTGGGAATCACACCCCCCCCTGCCTTACACAACTGACATATTAAAGAAGTAAGACTTTTGGGGCGTCTAGGTGGCGCAGTGAGTAGAGTGCCAGCCCTGGAGTCAGAAGGACCTGAGTTTGGATCCAGCCTCAGATACTTAAAGCACACAAACAAAACAACCTAGCCGTGTAACCCTGGGCAAGTTACTTAACCCCAATTGCCCTCCAAAAAAGCAAAAAAAAAAAAAAAAAAGAAGTAAGACTTTGTATGTACTATCCCTCACCCATAGTCCCCTGCCTTTGCAGAGAAATAGGACAAAATACCTTCTCATATATCTTCTTTGGGTCCAAGCTTAGTTACTATGTTTTTTGGTATTAGACTTTGAAGGAGAGAAATTTAGGATTAAAAAAGTAGTACACATGACCACATTTTGTGTTTGGAAAGTGGTAAAGGGAAAAGAAAGAATCTATTGGTATTGGACGAAACACTTGACATACTAAATCTGCTCTTAACTTACTGTGACAGCCTGGGGCACATGGTTTACAAGATCCCATTAATCCTACCATTTGTGGAATCAAAATTAGTTCAGAAGCAAAGGTCAGGTAGGGATGCTCTGGTAAATGTTCAATAACTGACTGAAAAAATATGGATGCAGGACACACTTTTAGACTTAATTTTCATTATTAACATTTTCTCCATCGTGATCTTAAGTCTAGGGTTTAGTAAATAAACAAATGAAATCCTAATACATATGCATATGCATACACATGCACATATACATATACACATACATACACATTCACATACATACACACATACATACATATGGGTGTGTGTATATATTATATATACATACATACATACATACCGATTGCCAGGTATAAATGCTCATATTGAAAATTTAACAACTAACTCTCATGATTTAAATGGGCTCTAGGGGTTTATTCAAGGAGTAGGGTTGGTGGGAATCTTACAAGGAGAAATTGCTGAAGATATACTCTTGAAAAGTAGAGTAAGAGGATTCTGGAAAAGAACTTTGGAGAGAGGATAAATCCTCAGGTAGCAAAATGTTTATTTTTACCCTGTAGGAGAAGAAAATTTCCACTCTACATTTTAGGTTTCACAGCCTGAAGCAAGAGAAAATCAACTTCCTTCTGCTGTATCTCCTGGCGGGTTGCATTAAGGGTGGCGGGTTCTTAGGGTGATATTACTGCTACAAATCAAGGATTGTAAATTCTCTCAAAGCCAAGGTTCTAAGCAAAGTTTCCGGGAGAGGCAGGACAGACTCTTCCCTGACGGTCCGGAAAATGAAAACAATTACAATTTGCTCCATGCAGCCACCTGGCAAATAATGAAAATAGCTTTAGATTTGAGGTTAGAGATTTCAGGGTGAGAGCACTGAACTTTGAAGTCACAGTTGGCTGTTTTGTAGTTCAGTCGTGTCTGACTCTTCATAAACCCATTTGGCAGATGTACTGGAGCGGCTTGCCATTCCCTTCTCCAGTCCATTTTATAGATGAGGAAACTGAGGTAAACAGGTTGAAGTGAATTGCCCAAGGTCACACAGTAAGTATCCGAGGGATGATATATCCCCAAATCCTATCTCATGACTTACTTAAGGGTATAAGATCAGCTCACCTTGATGTCTAGTCGGTTCCAACTTTTCCTCACTTTCTTAAAATTGTCCAGACATAGAACTCCAGTTCGAAGGGTCAGAGGTTATCTGGTCCAACTCTCATTTAATTAAGGAAGAACAAGCTTGTCCAAGGTAATAAATGGCAGCTCTGAATTCAAACCCAGTTCCTCTGTTTCCAAATTTAATACTCTTTCCTCTGACTTGCCTTGCCTCCATTCTTATGGTCTGTCAAATTCATCAGTGACCAGTCAATTCTTTAAGCTCATCAGAATCATTCTATAAGTTGCTATAAATTTTCTAGGGAATTTCACCCCCACTGGCTCCTCAGATTCCCCCCCACCCCCACCCCTGGCCCCTTTTCTTTACCTCTTTTACCAGAAAGTCTGTATACTGGAGCAAACTTGAGTATCTCTAATTTGGTGCTGATTCTGTCCCTTTCCCATTAAGATCTCACCACTCAGTCTGTGACTGTTTTAGAATCTTTAGGGGGGAATGACTTACTTATACTGCCTCCTTGAATGTGAAACAAGAAGGTCAGGGGTATTAAGCATTCTGATCACTGTGCTGCAATTCACAAGAAGAATAAATCGATGGAAACAATTAAAAATGTGTCAAATATAATGAAAAGAAACAATCAGCAATCAGGCAGTTGTCATCTTGACATTTTTGATGATGGAGGTGAAGCCTAAGAAAATACCCCCTTTTGCATGCACGAGATAAAGGAATAGCCTTATAAAATTGCAGGAAGGTAAGCGATGCTTTTTTCCCCCTAAGAAAAAGCTATTGGTACTTACCAGAATACAGCTTAATTTTGAGGGTTGGGGGAAGAGTATGGAGTAGGATTATTTCTGGCAGTTCATCTAAATATAGTGGGAAGAATACTAAAACTGGAGTAAGAGTATGGGCTTAAATCCCAGTTCTGCCCCTTATAACCTCTGCAATGTAGGGCATGTCACCTTCCTAGGTCTTACTTCACCATCTCCAGAATGAGGAGCTTGAACTAGGTGATTTTTCAGATTCTTAGAAGCTTGGGATCCAATCCTGAAAGACATTAAGAGATCATGGGCAAGCAGACCCCAAAGAAGAACAAGGTGAATTATATTGATTGTTTATCAGCTCCATGTATCCTTCGAATCTTCTATAATTTTTTTTGACAAGGTGAAATAAAGGCCATTTTGTACATGATAAATGCATTTATTACCTTAAGTGCTTTGTAGGAGCTTGGGATCCTTTAACTCAAATTTATTTATATAAACCACATTCTGATGTCCCCAAGTAAATTTTAAGTGAGAGAAATAAATGCTAAAGCAAAGGATGATTTTTTTTAGGACTAGCCTTAAAAATGTATGTGTAGGTAAGTGTGTATGAATGTATATACATATATATGTTGGTCTATGTATATATATATATATATATAAGTTTTATATTTGCTTCTATGTATATGTATTCCTTTTCCCTAGCATGTAAACTTAGAGCAGAGAATGCTTTGATTTGTGCCTTCTGGTCTCAGTAGCTTGTCCAGTCCTAGCACATAGTAGGTGGTTAATAAATGTGTGCTGAGCTGAATTAAATCTATGATACTCTGACTTGTCTTCAGATCCTTCCCCTGCCATTTACTGTATAACCTTGGGCAAATGGCTTAAGGTTTCTAAGTCTCTCTTTATTTGTAAGATATGAGGATTGTACCAGAGATGAATCCTAAGTCCTTGGTACCTCTAAATCAATGACCCCATGCATATAGGGATGCCAACCTTAGCTCATCTCATTGTGTCTCTATCTTATCACCTCCCTCCATTTTTCTTTATCCTGATTTTTTTCAGTGATGCAATAAAATTGATATGACTATTAATTTAATATTTGTTGTTGTTTAGTTGTTTTCAGTAATGTCTGACTCTGTGACTTCTTTCGTTTTTTGGTTGTTTTTTTTTTTTTTTTGCAAAGGTACTGGAGTAGTTTGCTATTTTCTTCTCCAGCTCATTTTACAGATGAGGAAACTGAGGCAAATAGGGTTAAGTGACTTGCACAGTGTCACATAGCCAGTACATATCTGAGGAATGATTGAACTTGGGTCTTCCTGACTCTAGGTGCAGCCTCTGTGACACCCAGCTGCCTACTAACTTAATAGCTAATAAAAAAAATTGCCTTGAATTGTTATATTAGGTTTTTATTCTACATACACAATCATGTCTTCTTCAAATAGAGTTATTTTTGATGTGTTCATTAGAGGCAACAGAATGTAGTGAATAGACTTCTGGGCTTGAACTCAAAAAAATTTAGGTTCAAATCCTTCTGGTGACATTTACCAATCAAGTGACACTTGAAAAGGCCAAATTTCTATTTGCTTCAAGGAACTCCTTAGATCTTATTTACTATTTCATAGATGTGTTTTCATCCACATTGGCAGATGGAATTGTCACACTGGGAGTTCCCCAAAAGGACAAAATTACAAATCCTCCCAAATTCATCATCAGTCTTTATTCATTTAATTTCTTTTACAGGTCTTATTTCTATAGAAAACTCTCATCCTCTATCTCTTCTGCCCTTTGTAGCTATTCTCTTTGAAAAAGCCATTTATAGTTTGCTTTGTCTATATGTGTTGTATGTTGTCTCTGTAATCTCTTGAGGGCAGGGACTGTCTTTTGTCTCTTTTTGCATCCGCAGTACTTAGCACAGTGCCATAAATATAGTATGCACTTAACAAATATTGATTAATTGATAGCTATGATTTCTGAAACCATGTCAAACAGGAGCAGTGAAAATGCAGAGCCCTCCTTTGTACCTACCCTTAGCACAAATGCTCTCCATTGTTTACGTTTGCTCTTGGTTTCAATAGATTCTTTTAAAAATCATCCTAAGAAAATATCCTTTCATCTAAACGTGTTGAGTGTTTATGACATCAATAAATGCAGAAAGCCTGTACTAAGCCTCCTTAAGTCTAGTTCCTTCTCTTCATTGATTACCTCCAATGCATCTTATTTATGACTTATTTGTACATGATTGTTTGTGTGTTGTGTCCCCCTTTAGGCTATGATCTTCTTGAGGGCAGGGATCATCTTTTATCCTTCTTTGATCCCCAGCTCCTAACAAAAGACCTGGTACTTAGTAGGCACTTAATAAATGTTTATTAACTGTATTTTATCAAGGGGAAAATGAAAAAAAGGTGTTGAAAATATGTGGCCATATTTTATTTGCAAAATGTTATTTTTTGCCTTATTTTTTCCATAGATTATCATTAATAATATTGATTTTAGTTTATTTTAAACTATTTTTCCTTCTCAGCTTTAGAGATCAACATTGCTTATCCCATAGGAGAAAATGTTGGGTAGAATGGAATTTTTCCTAAACTTTAAAAAGGTGCGCATGAAAATTACTACTTCTTTGAAGGCTTGAAAAAATTCACTTATAAATCCATCTAAGCTTACTCTTTTCTTTCTTTTTTCAAATGCTTTATTCAGGTTTACATCATTCATTTCCATCAGATTTTGAGTTACAATTTTTTCCCCATTTTTCCCCTACCCATGACCCCAGAATAGCAGTCCCACAGGATGTCCCCTCATCCAATCTGTTCTCTCCCATCTCTTCTCCCATACCCCCTTCGACTTTTCCAGTAGGGCAAGGTGAATCCCCATGCCCCAATGCTTGCACATCTTATCTCCCAATTGTATGTAAAATAGTATTAATAATAATATTTATATATTTTTAAAACATTTGATTTTAAAACTTTGAATTGCAGATTCATTCCCTTCCTCCCTTGTCACCCACCCTTACTGGGAAGATAAACAATTCAGTATATGTTGTACATGTGTAGCTAATGCAAAACATTACCATAGTAGATATATTGTAAAAGACTGACTATATTTCTCTCCCTCCTATCCCACCTCCCACCTGGTCCACTCCCCACTTTGATCCTGTCACTTTTCAAAAGTGGGTGCTCCCAACTTCCCTCCCCCTCAGCCTGCCCTCCCTCCCATTATCCCCCCTCCCCTCCCCAAATCCCCCTCTCCCCTACTCTCCTGCAGGGTGAGATATCCCATTTAGTATGTATGTCATTCTCTCCCTGAGCCAAATTCAATGAGAATAAGGTTTTGCCTTTTTGCCTTCCTGTTCTTCCAGCTTACTCTTTTCTTATGTGAGATTAATCTACATATGTCACATTATTATGGGAATTAGAGTAGTTAACATTTTTTAGATTTTTGTTCTAGTTTTAATCCTCTTTTCCTGATTTCCTTTGGCATGTTATTTTACTTGTGTTCTCATTTCCTTAAATGCAGACTCATTGTTGAGTCTCTCTTAATCTCTCTTGCTAATATAAAGTCCTGCTTCTGTCACTTATTAACTATGCGACCTTAGGCAAGTCACTCCATCCATTTCTTTTACATTCTTAATCTTATTTTCATGAAATTGTTCAGGATCTGATCATTGTCATAATTTCTTTCACCTATGCACAATATTCTTGTTCTCATCTCTCATTTGGGCAATTTTTGGTTTTTTTCCCCCTCTCCTTTCAGATTAAATTTCCCAGTTGTTTATTAGTTTTATTGGCCCTTTTAATAAAATAACAGTTTTGGTTTTGTGAATTTAATTAAATATTTGTTTTCTACACACTCTATCAACTAAAAACCAAGTAGAGAGAGAAAAAGGAAGACAGAGTTTCATCTAAGATGTCAATGCCCATTAGCAAAGAGCACCATTAAGGGCCAGGGGGAATGGTTTTTTTGGTGGAGAGCAGGGAGGGGACAGGAAACAGGAAGAGGGAGAAAAGAAGATTATATATATATATATACATATGGAGAGACAGAGACAGAGACAAAGATAGAGATAGAGATAAAGAAACAGGAAAAATGTGTATGTGAGTGTATGTTTATGTGTCTGTGCGTGTGTGTGCTCGAGAGTGCTTGGGTGTGTATGTGTATGAGAAAAAAAAACAGACAGAGACAGCTGGCAGGGAGTCACGAAAAGAGAAGATGCTGTCAGCTCCTGGCATGGTGATCAGAGATGCTGAAGACCTGACTCCTTGTGCTCCTCTCCTATATGTTCCCAGTTTTGTCTAGTCACATAGAACCAATAAGCCAAACATGAATTTATCATTCAGTCTCATGTGTCTGCTTGTATATCACCCATCAGTTCTCTTCTCTTATACTTTAAGAATTGTTTTTTGAACCTAACTGCCAGGTTTCATATGAATCTCAATTACATTTCATCATATTAGCTTGTGGTCAATATTAAGACTGATGTTTTGTTATTCAAATCTGTAATTTCAATGGTGTTAGAAAATCTCAGAAGAGAAACTCCCTCTGTCAGTGTGTATCTGCCACTGTTCTGCAGTTTATAACCTTAAACTGTTGCCTGGGGGCACCAAGAATAAAGACTTACCCATTGTTACAGTAGATGTATGGGTCAGATAACATTGAACCCAAGTGATCCTGACTGCAAGGCTGAATGCTGCCCCTCAAGGAGTATGGTGATGATATAAGAATCACTGAATGAATGAACGAATTCAAAATCTTTTATTAAACACATATCACTGTGCCAAGGAGCTTACCTTTTAATTGAACTGACAATTACTTAGCTCTTTAGATTTGGCAATACAGTTTACAGAATTAACCTCTCAAGATCATAGGGAAGTGGATAACAAGACAAATAAAGCTTAATTAAACACTTTCTAAGTAGGTGTCATGGGCGACTAGGTGGCGCCATAGTGGAGAGAGCACAGGGCATAGAATCAGGAAGACTCATCTTCCTGAGTTCAAGTCTGACCTTAGACACTTATTAGTTGTGTGACCCTGGGCAAGTCACTTGTCCTTGTTTACTTCAGTTTCCTCATCTATAAAATGAGGTGAAGAAGGAAATGGCAAACCACTCCTGTACCTGTGTAAGAAAACCCCAAATGGGGTCATGAAAAGTCAGACACAACTAAAATGAGTCAACAACAACAAAAGTAAGTACTATATCTCCATTTTATAGGTGAGGAAAAATGAGTCTCAAAAATTTAAGTGACAGTTCCCACAGCTGACTGATAGCTGTGATTTGAACTCAGGCCTTTCTGATTCAAAGTCCAGCATTTTATCCACTGGCTTTCTAATTAAATAATAATAATTGACAATTATACAGGTCTTTAAAGTTTGCAAAATACTTTACATACTTGATCTTATTTGAGCCTTGCAACAACTCAGGTATAATTTCTATTTTACATATGGGGAAACTGAGGCTCAGAGAATTTAACTGTCTCATCAATTTTGACATAGCTAGTATGTGTCAGAGATGGGATTTGAATCCAAGGATTCTCAACTTCAAGCCCAACTCTCCATTCACTATACATAACACATTGCCTTACAACACTTTGAGATCTCTTCAAATGCCAATTCTGTTGTCCAGTAGATAAGTTCTCCCTCCTAAGCATCAAATATATTTACCAAATAACATCTGAGGGACTGCCAAGATCTCTGATCCCTTCAGTGGTATCTTTGGCCTATTGTGACAGCATTATTGTCTTTTCCTTCCTTTCCTTTCTGTTGTCTCTGCAGAGTTGTTGGTCTGGCTCATTTTGTCTTTCCCATTATGTCACCAGGGAGCTATTTTTTAAGCACTCAGCAAATTGTCTCTTACTCCATTAGCTTATTATAATCCTATCTGAAAGCATCCCAGGAAGCACGTGTCTTTAGAACAGTGATTTTCTCCAGTGAGGACAAAAATAAGAGTTTTCCTTAGAATTTATCTTGGTTGGTAATGGTGGTGTTGAGTTCAACACCTGTGGGTTGCTTTTAATATCAGTTGCATCAGTGCTGTTCATAAAACCTCTTAATACATCAACACTTTTTTTATTCACAGGTATCCATAGAGAAATCTTTAGCTAAAGATGGGAACAATGTTTATCACCTGATTTCATACTGAAGAAGTGTAATAATAGTCCATATCTCTCATTTTTATCTGAGATAACATATGTAAAATTCTTTGCAAATTTTAAAGTTGTATACAAATTTGCATATAAAGTTGTACATAAATTTAAAGTTGTATATATAAACTTAAAGTTGAATATAAATGCTAGCTATTAGTATAGTAATAATAATGGCAATGTACAATGATGCTGTGGGGTAGAAGGAGAGGGTTTATCTCAGTTGCCATCATTCTTGACCACTCCTCAAATTTTGACATTAATAATGACCTCTTCTTCCAACCTCTCCTCTCCCTCAGATTTCCTGATAGTGTTCTCTTCTGGCTCAGCTCTTAGCTAACTAATTGCTCCTTGCTCTTCTGCTAGTTCATTGTCTTTGTCCTTTCCTACCACTGTCCTACATGGATCTGTTCTCTGTCTTCTCTCTCACCAGCCTCAGTAATATCAACTTCCATTGGATTGATTATCCTTTCCATACAGATGGCTCCCAGATCTTGTCTCTATCCTGTGTTTCAATCTCTTATCATCAATTGTGTATTGGACATTTGTCTGAGATATCTTATAGACTCTCATATTTAGCATATTCTCAAACAGAAATTCATTATCTCCCCCACTCCCAACTCCTTATCTCTTCCCAAGTTCCCACCACCTTTCCAGTGACCCAGTTTTGCAACCTTGGGGTCATCCATGTCTCTTTATTCTCCTTTGCACCCTGTAACCAACCAATTGCCAAGACCTGTTGATTTTAACTCCACAACATTTCTCCCACCTATACTCTTTTCTCCACTCATACCACCCCCTTTAGAATAGATATTTTACTTAGAATAGCTAATTTTAAAATATCTGTTCAGACTCTCATTAATCAGTCAGGTAGCATTTAAATTTATTTTCCATGTGTCAGACACTATGCTAAGCACGTCCTTCTCCCTGGACTACTGTATTATTATAATAGTCTTTCAATTGGATCCCCAGCTTATAATCTCTCTCCTCTCTGATCCACTTTTCATACAGTTGCCAAACTAAACCACATGTCATTATCTCCTTCCCCATTAAAGTATTCGATGGCCCCCTACTGCCTCTAAGATCAGATATAAACTCCTCAGTTTACCATGTAAAACCTTAGCCATCTTATTCCAGCCTCTTTCTGGGTTTGTTTCACACCACTCTCCATTATAAACTCAATGTTCCTTTTAAACGGGTCCATTGGCTGTTCCTCCTACTCAGCATTCTTTCTCCAGTCTCCATTCCTATAAGCAACTCTCTATTCACCTCTACCTCCCCAAACCCCTGACTTGATTCAAATCTTACTTCAGCTGCCATCTCCCCCAGGAAGTCTTTCCTGATTCCCCTAACTGGTAGTAGTGTTTTCTCCCTCATCAGATAATCATTTGCATACTTCTGTGTTCTTGTGTTGTGTGACCCAATAGAATGCAAGCTTCTTGAGGGCAGGAGATATTTTACCATAGTATACCTAGTACAGTGTCCTGTGAATAGGTCCTTAATAAAAGCTTGCTGTATTGGATCCTCATTTTCTATATAAAGGAATTCAGGTATAGGGGTGCAGTGGCACACTAACCATTCCACAGTGAGCACAGATGTGGGATAAGAAACAAATTTTCCTCCCTTAATGTAATTTCCTCCCTTTTCCTCCCATAAAACAATGGAAATGACTCTCTTGAGAAATATTGAATATATTAGTTAATTACTATGAAATGGTTTCCAAGGTTATAGAGGAATTAGAAATTCCTGAATCACAATGTGTACAGAAAGGCTTTTGAAGAAGGAGAATACTCAACAAGTCCAGTTAGGAAGCAAGCTTTTTTGAAATAAGGATTGTTTAATGTCTTGTCTTTATACCCTCAGGAACTATCATTATTCCTGATGTATAGTAGGCACATAATAATTGCTTGCTAGTTGATTGAAAATATCCAGTAATGACCCAGTATAGTATATGTCATTTGAATTGTGCTTTGAAAGAAGTTAGGCATTCTGTCAGGCAAGAAATTATGAGGGAACTATCACATGGAAAATATTTTGTAAATTTTAAAACCCGGTAGAGATAGCAATTATTGTTGTTGTTATTTGAGCATAGGCCTGTTTTATTTTTGTATCCTTAGCTAGCACAGTATTTGGTATATAGTGGGTGCTTAATAAATGCTGATTGATTTATAACTATAGGATGGATTTCAGGAATATATTTCCATCTACACTGGGTTTTAATGGCATAATGGATAGCAGGCTAGAGTAGAAGTAAAGATCTGGGTTTGAGTCCTGCTTATGACACATGCTGACTGTATAATCCTGGGCAAGCCATTTAACTTCTTTGGGAAAACTTCAAGACTACAAATTTTGGAATAGCCACCTATCTGTAGTAATGGAAGGAGTGCACTATACCAAAGAAATCAGAGCTCTCAATCAAAGTCTCTCATCATTGCACCCCTCCCCACCTCCAACTGGGTTTTCTTCCAAGCCAATTTCAGATTCACAGACAATGTTCATTTATATCCCTGGTTCAAGATCTGAAAGGAACATTCAATGAACCTGCAGAGACTCAGCATCGCTACAAGCCTGAATTTAGCTACTTATCAACCTGGGACCAAGTACAAACAAGGCTTAGGCATATCCCTCACCCCAGAAGGCTGTTCATAAACTGGGAAATCAATCAGTTAAGCTGAGACAGCTGACAGCCCAGCGGTCAAGGGCATGTAGTCCAAATGGAAAGCTCAAATACAGCCTTATTTTGGCTTCACCTTGGAGTAAATGCTCATCATAATGCTCCAGGTGTCCTTGACTTCCCTTGCTGCAGGCAGAATTCTTTAAAAAAAAAAAACTTTTTGAATATATTTTTATTTATTTCATTAAATAGTTACCAATTACAGTTTTCAAAAAAAATTAACATTCATTTAAAAAAAATATTGAGTTCTGTTTTCTCTCCCTCTCTCCTACCCTTCTCCTACCCCTTGAGAAGGCAAGTAAAGTAATATGGTATTAATAATATGCATAAAGTCATGGAAACCATATTTCCATATTAGCCATATTGCAAAAGAAAAATCAAGAAAATGATTTCCTTGTCTGTAAAGTGGAGATAAAGTTACCTGTGTCACCTCCCCCGCATGGTTATCATGAGGATCAAAGAATATACACGTGATGCACTTTGCAAACCATAAAGCACAATGTGAATGTAATATTATTAGCTAAATATTGCCAGAGCCCCCTGATTGTTCTTCCTGCCCCTGGTCTCTGCCCTCTCAGATCCACTCAGCACACTGGGGCCAAGATATTATAGTATCTGGACATGTCATTCACCTACTCCAGAAGCATCAGCAGCAATCTATTGCCTCTAGACTAAAATTCAAACATCTTTTTGACACTTACAGATGTTTACAGCATGACTCCAGCCCATTCTCTATGTTGATGAATATGGCTCTGTGCCACACACTGTGTTTCAGCCAAATTGATTTGGCACACACATTCATATATATTTGATCTCCCTAGTCCTACCTTAGCACAGGCTTTCCCTCAAAACCTAGAATGCTCTCCCCTCTCCCCTTACTTCATTTCTTGGAATCCCTAGCTCCCTTTAAGGCTCAGCTGTTATGGGAATGGGAATTTAAGATCTTTCCTACCCCTAGGCACTGTGATAGGCTAAAGTGACTCAGAGAACCTTCCTTGATTTGAAAATATACTCTGCCCCCTAATAGGCTGAATGTGGTCACATGGAGCCTGTGGCCTGAGGCTTGTTTTTCAGGAATGCCTACACCTGGTTGCTTTTTGATTGGGCAGTGGGTCAAGAGGGTTGTGACATTCTCTGAGCCAGGAGAAAGCTATATAAACCCTGATGTGAGGCTTTGTTTTGGGGCTCACTTTGAGAAGTGTTGTGTGATTTGACCAGACGAGACTCTGGGCAGCCATTGAGAGCCCCGCCCCTCCCCCCCTTTGAAAACCCAGATGTTGATGCTTCCCTCTCTGGTAACTGTGACTAGGTATGGATGTAATGGTCAGAGAGTTAGAGGCCTGTCTGGCTGAAATGTTTCTATGTTTTCTTGTAACTTCTGTCTGTATACTCTGAAGTTCGGGGTGCTGACTTTTTCCCCTGAAATAGGTAAATGATATGTTTGATTGATTAAAGTAAGCTTGTTAACCCATTCTGAGTTGCTTTCCTTTAGAAAAGCAGATCTAAGAACCTGTGTTGGCAGCTGCCCTGGGCATGCTGGAGTGTTTCTTGCTGCTACAGTATTGTATTTTGTTAAAAGCTTTTTCTGTGTGTCTTAATATAATCACATGATCCTTGTTGTTTTTGTTATTGATATGGTCAATTATGCTTATAGTTTTCCTAATGTTGAACTAGTCTTCTGCAGGTAAAATTCCAGGGAAAGACCCAAGCCATGGGAGGCTACAATACTGGGGCTTATGTCACTCTGTGACCTGGGCTCAGATGCTGTCCTGTGTGGGCCAAAAGAATATCATTCCTAATTTCTGTGAGGTATTCACAGATAAGAGGCACTGGGAGAGATCAGCCAATCCCACTGAAGTACAGGGCTATCAGAACCAAAAACCCAAGAAGTCAGGGTTCTGAAATCAGTCAAAACTCCAATCAGCAGGAATGAACAAGGGCCAGTGCTATGTATAATCTCCCAGATGGTCATCCCAAAAGAATAGAGCAAGGAAAATAATGGGGATTGATTTTTTCCTCTTGGTTTAAGTTATGAGCATTGGGAAGATCTCAGCTCAATATAAGGAAGGGCTTTTTAAAAAAAAAATTATTTTGGTCATTCTTACCTTGGCAAACAATGACAGACATTTTCATATATGTAAAGAACAGAAAAAGATGATCGCATATGAAATTCCCTATCTCCATTGCACTTATTTTCAATTTATGTACCGAATTCTACAAGTTAGTTTCAAAGCTATCCCACTTGTCTATGGCTCCTTCTTGATCTCCTTTTGTTCTAATTTTAAAATGAAACATTAACCCTCTAAAGAATTTTCTAACATTAAGACCTATCTGAAAAGTGATCTGACTCATGAAGCTCCCTATCCCTGGAAGTGTTCAAGCAAGCGTTCTTGCTGGGATTTTGTAGGAAGGATTTAACATTAAGATAGGGTGGGACTAGATGACATCTGAGGTTCCTTCCAACTCTAATCTTCTATGGGCCATGTCATGGGGGAGGAATTGAATCGGGGAGTGGAAAAAAAAAACATATCAAGCAGACTGTTAGGACTTGGAAGCCTAAAACCTCTTTTTCTGGCAAGAAGGAAAGTCAAGAAGGACCCTTACCAAGGGAGAGCAGGAAGGGTGTCCATGCCTAAGGAACCACCCCTATGCTTCTCATATTCTTTTACCCCTGGTGATTTAATTCAATTCAATAAGCATTTATTAAGTACCTACTGTATGCAAAGGCAAGATACTAGGATACAGACACCAAACAAAAAATCATCTCTGGCCTCAAGGAGGTTTCATTCTAGAAACAAAGCTAAAATACATGCAGATCAAGTAAATAGAAATATGTACAAAAGAATAGAAGGAAATTTAGTGGTGGGACAGGGAGAGTCTAACATCTAGGGCTGATTAGAATGGCCATGCATGAATTAACTCCTGAACTGAGCCTTGTTGTAGGGAACTAGATGTTCCAAGAGGAGGAGTTGAAGATAGGGAGCATTCTGGGTGTGAGGGACCCTGAGCTAAGTCAGAGAGGCAGGAGGTGAAATATCATGTATAGAGAACAGTAACTGGACAATTTGGCTAGAACATGGAATGTGTGGTGGTGACTAATAATGTAATGATGGTGATGATAGCTAGCATTTATATTGCATTTTAAGTTTGCAAATTGTTTTACAAATATTATCTTACTTGACCCTCACAACAACCCTGGGAGGTAGGTGATATTGTTACTCTCATTTTACAGATGAGGAAACTGAGGCAAATGGAGGTTAAGTGACTTCCCCAGGGTCATAAAGCTAAGTGTCTGAGGCTAGATTTGAACTCAGGACTTCTTGACTCTAGTGTCCTAACAAGTGTGCCACTTAGTTGCCTATAAATAATCTAGAAAAATAGGTTGGGGCCAAAATAAGATGATGTAATTGGACTCCTGTCCAGGACCCTGAGCTTGCAATCTGTACCAGTGGAATGACTATCCTTATCATGGTAATCCTTATCATGGAAGCCATATATCCTTTGAAGTACAGATAAAGAACTATGGGCAAGGCACTATGGTGGGCACAGCCAATCCTGTGAACTTTGATATGAGGAAAAGACTTTTCTAAAAAGTTGAATTGCCTCCCATCTCATCCTACCCAAACTTTCTGAGCACTTACCATGTGCAAGGTACTATAAGGAACAAAGCTTCTAAGGCAGCCTGAGGCCCCCTTAACTGTGGGGTCTACAGTGGGCAAGTAGCTTTTGGCTCCTTTTTCTATCCCCAATGCTGAGCACGGTGCCTAATTCATAACAGATACAACAAATGTTTATTTGTTGATTAATGATTTGTTGGAAGTTATGAGCTTTGATCTATACTTAGTCACTGATGATCTTGGGTGATTCATTGAATGCTAGAACTTTCAGTCATGGTGTTTCCTTTTGGAACTGGCTGCACACATTGGCCTCTGAGGCCCCTTCCAACTCTGTTACTCTGAGGCCCCTTCCAACTCTAGAGTTCTGTTACTATGATTCTGTGAGGCTACTGAGGGTAGCTGGAAAGTTAAGGATAAGGTTGAGATCTCTTGGATCCAGCCAGCCTCCTTGGGGTTCTCAGCATGAGTAAAAGGAATGTGTGGCAGAGATAGGCTGACATCAGGAATGATGTGGACGTTATCATGAAGCATTCGGTGTTTGATTTGGGGGCATCTTTCCCTTGTAATATTGTGGTGAATGGGAGATCCCAAAGGTAGGTCTGAAGTTTGGGCTCAGGTTACACACTAAAGTAGGCAGAGAGAGCAATGATGGAATTGTTATCAGAGCCACTTTGAGAGCTATCTTCTTGAATTCATACCTGCTGAGCTGACTTCCAATTCCTATGCCTAGAAAAGGGCATGGACCAGTGACTGGCATCAAGCACTTAAGAGCTGCAATAGGAAGGATAGAGTGTCTTTATTTTTTGGGGGGGAGATTCTTCTGACCTATTTCTCCTAGGTTTTACTCTGATTTGCTCCATTCTTCTCTCCCCCAGGAAACACTGGAAGTGCCTTATTTCCTGTTAGATACAGCTACATTAACAAACCTATTAGATCTCCTTGCATCATCAAAAGCAAACCCATTTATTTGGCAAAAACATGGTAATATCAGAAGTCACAAAATGAAGCAAATTTCAATCTCTGTCCTCTGGGGTGAGGCCTTCCTGGCTATTTCTTCTTCTACAGCTCAGGAGATGAAGAGGAGAAAATCAGGGATTTCAATTGCTTAATATAAACCTCTCTGCAGTAGGCTTGGTGGAGGGCGATTGCAATCACTTATGATGCTTGCTGTGACCCAACTTATAGAGTATGGGGTATGATTGTAACCATTCCAGTAGTGGGTCAGTGCCAGACTGGGAGCTTTTCCACTTGGCTCAGGAGGCTGCAGAAATGTCAACAGCTGCACTGCTGCCTCCCACAAATGCTGGACAATTGCTCACCCACCTGTATGTTCCAACTGGCGTGTGTGTCTGTGTGTGTGTTTCTGTGTGTGTGTGTGTGTGTGTGTGTGTGTCCACGTGAGCACTCTTATAAAACCACACACCTGGATGTCATTATCTTGCTATCCCATCTCCCCTACCTTTTTTCTCTCACCTCAAAGTTGTATTCAGGCATTCTTCTCCATTGCATTCTCCTGGCCAACCAATCAGAGCCTTGAACATATGACAATTAATAAGAAGAATAATTCATAAGAATAATTAATAAAATATTATTAATTTTATTTCTATAAAAAGCTTGCAAAGTGCTTTGTCCATATTTGCTCATTTGAGACTAACAGTAACCTTTTGAGTAGTTTCCATTTTCTTTTTTTTTGGAGGGCAGAGCGTAGGGCAATTGGGGTTAAGTGACTTGCCCAAGGTCACATGGCTAGTTTTTGTGTTAAGTGTCTGAGGCCAGATTTGAACTTAGGTCCTCCTGACTCCAGGGCTGGTGCTCTATTCACTGTGCCACCTAGTTGCCCCCAGTTTCCATTTTCTAAATGAGGAAATTAAGGAATTTGAAATTGTGACACCAGGTGACACCCAGGGTCACATAGCTAGTAAGGATCACAGGAGGATTTAGTCCCAGGTCTCTCTGGGGAACATCACTTTGTGTCTCCAGGGCTAATCTCCTAATCAACCAAAGGATTTTCGCACAGCCCCATAAAAATCAATGAGTCTTCAGCTCAATCATTTTGTGCTGTTCCCTTAATTTTCAAATTGAGAAAGTTTGCACTGAAATAAAGAAGGAGGGAGGGAAACACATCAGTTCCAGAACAAAGATCATTGCAGTGCATTAACACTGGGAGGATTTCAAATGTCTCTGGCAAATACCGAGTGACATTAACAGAGTGCCGCCTGTCTGAGTCTTCTCTGTGCTAATGCATTAATTACAGATTTCTCATCCCTTCCAACAAAAATCACCACCTAGGAATTCAGCAACTGGGAAAACTTGAGGCTCAAAAATCACAGGGCAGCTGCACAAATAGCCCAGCCTGTTCCAGAGCATCACAGAAACCCCCACCTCTTCAGACCTGCAGGGATAGGGTATGGTGTGTATTTGGTGTGTGTGTGTGGGGGGTTTAATCCTGCTGTCAAAGCCCATCTGTCCTTTCCCCAGCCTCTGAGGATGGATGGCTAGAATGTGATGTCTGGGGTTTGCTACAAGGACAGGCGTGAGTGCTCACGATCCAAGCTCCCTTGGGGCTCCAATTCACCCCCTCATAGAATCTATTTCTATTGAAAATGAGTAATACTGGCTCTGCAGCATGCCCAGCCTACAGAAGGTCACTGTCTCCAGTATCAAAGACCATACACGGACAAACAAAGATTAAACCTGGAATCAAGCATTCCATATTGCTAGAAACATATATGCCTGTATTGCTTCAGGACAGACCACTAATGAAAGCAGATGTAAGGAATTCATTTCAAGGAGTGTTTTTACTCTTCCCTTTCCATGTGCAGGTGCTGAAGGTTTGGGGAAAGACAAGGTTGAATGAGACATGAACTCTGCCCTCAAATAGCTTCAGCCCTTCAGTTTATTTATTTTTCTTTAAAAAAAAAATCGACATTTCATTGTGTTTTTCAAGGATGACTTTCGCTTCCCAATGATGTCCTCCCGCTCAATCTTCGCTTTCAACAAAGAAGTGTAGCACATAGTTGGTGCTTAATAAATGTTTATTGATTGACTGATTAATCAAAACAAACCAACACAATTGCCATATCTGAGCAAGTGTGCCTCATAGTTCACCACCTCTTCTGAGAGGAGGGAGGTAAGCATCACCACCATCCTCAAATGACCTTCCAGCTTCCATTACTCCATTGCACCCTTTAAAAAATAAAGTCTATAGATATACGTTGCCTAAATTTTTCTCTCCCCTTCTCAAAGTCATTCCATGCAACAAAGATCTTTTTTTAATAAAGAGGGAAAAGAAACAAGTAAAATCAATTAACACGTTAGAAAAAAAAATCAATATTCCACACCTGTGGACCCTACTTCTTCTGACTCCATTTCTATGGAAGAGTGCCTCCATTCCCCACCTTCCTGCTTTTCCCAGAGGTCTAGAATGCACTCTACCACCACCTCTTCGGACCTTAAACTCTGTTCAAGACTCAGCTCATCTTTTGCTTTTTATGGGAAGCTTTTCCTAATCCTTCTAGTTGTTAGTGGTCCCTCCTTCCTCGGAGCATATACTTATTTTGCACAGGTTGTATCCCTAGAGACAGTGTCATGCAAACGCCCAATGACATAATGTCCTTGAGAGGGACTGTCATCTCATTTGTGGACTTTGTGTCCTTGGTGCCCAGCACAATGCCTTGCACATAATAGGAGAGGTTTCATCAGAGTTTGTTGAATGAAAATTTCATAGAGAGATATGATATATACATCAAAACACATTATGAAATGGGAGAAATTATTCCTCAGACTGGGGAGAATCTGGAAGGCTTCTTGGATGATATGGCATTTAAACCACAGGAGATCTTAGGAATCATTTAATCCAGCCCTCTCATTTTACAGATAAGGAAACAGATTTAGAGATGCGAGGAAGCTCATTTCAAGTCACACTTGTTTTTATAAATATTTGTGAAGGCCTTCTTCACTTGGCTTAATAAATGCTTTCTGATTTATTGGCCCTGGAGATACTACAAGAGAAGGTTGAGGCACACCCAGATTATTCTCAAACAGCAGTCTTTTATGGTGTCTCTCACCTCAGTCCTGGGTGACAACACAGTAAAACTGCTCATTCATTATTGTGAATTTTCAAAAGTCTTAACCTAAAATCTACCCTTTTATAAACTGAATCCAATAATTTTTCTTTGGAAGTGGGGGGGGGGCGGGTCTGAATTTGTGACTTCATTGGTATTGGGGACTCCTAGTGAGGGAATTCCTTTCCTTCCACCAGTATCTGACTTCTGATGTTGGACAGTTGCCTGAGGCAATGGGAGCTTACATGACTGGATGGGAGTCATACACTCAAGGTACATGAGTGGTAAGACTTGAACTGAGGTCTTAAAGGCTCTGAGGCTAGCTCTCCATCAGTTATGCCATGGTGCTTCTCAGCTGGCACATTGAAGGATAAAGAATAGATATGGGATCTCTGACTTCATTGATATATTTCACTGATGTTTTTGATATAAGAAACTCTAAGGTGAGGAAATTCCCTCACCAATACATGGCAGTAGTTTCTGAAACTCAGACTATTGCCTAGAGCATTTGATGAGTTATGTGATTTGTTCAGGGTTACACAGCCAGTATGTGTCAGAGACAGGTATAAGATAGCAATCTGTTCTGCTTTGATTATATTAATTGTAAGGAGGCAGACTATCCAGAGGGACAGTCCCGCCTCCAAGAGAATACTGAGATACTGAAGAAAGAGATACAGTCCACACCGGTTTTATTGGGGGGAGTTTAACTCATGAGGCCTGTTGTTCTGGGTACCAGCAGAACAGTGCAGATCTTCACACAGATCCCAAGTCTACCCAAGACACAGTGACAGGGATGGCCCGGGGTCACATGCAAGTCTTCCCATTGGATGGAGCTGCTATTTGCTATTTACAATAACCATGATACCTGAGGTTTTTTTTTTTCTTGCACTCTTGCTCCCCTTGTATACTCCATCCCTCAGGACCTGTTCCTACCTTCTTTCCAATAGTGTCTTCCACAAAGTTCCCTAAGCACTACATGTGTTTTCATTAACATGGAGAAAACAGAGGAACTTACCAATGAACTACATTGGGAACACAATCCACAACAGCAGTACAAGCACAAATAGGAAAACAACATAATCAATAAAAGAATTATCACAAATGTTACAATTCCCTTCCACTTTAACTTAAGGGAGGCAAATAAAGAGTCAATAGCATTTGGTGATTAGTGGGAGACCTAAATTTCTAAACTTAACTCTTACAGGCCAGCTGAATTTCTGAACTAAGTTCAGAGATCAAGAAACCAGGCTTGCGCAATTTTAAATATATTGAGGGAATAATTTAAATATATTAAATATATTCTAGTCTACAGACTAGAATAGATCACATAATGGAATCAGCATCATTCGATTTTCTCAATTTCCCCTTTTTGTCAATGAGAGACTTGACACAATTTTCTCTGATCAGTTAATGTAAGAACATTAACATAAGTTAATATAAGATTGACCAAATTTACCAGCTGTAGTAAGAACCATAGGCTAATATTAGAGGGGAGATTTATATGTCACCAAGGTAACTTAGAAAAATCAGAAATCATAGATAAATCAGAAAACAAAAGTCAAAGTAATACAAGAATGATTATTAATTCATTCCCAATGCCCATTTAATCAACACATTTTATCTTGGATCTCAGATGTTCTCTGTAGTCATTTGGTCTCTGGAAATATCTTTTCTTGAACATTCTGGAAGAGGTGTCATTCTCACGGCAGTTCTGAAGTTGTCTTCCCTTGAGTAGACTTGCTTCTCTGGTTCTAAGTTACTTGCAGAGATCCTCAAATGCTCCTTTTAAAATCTTTTATAAAACATATTTCAATACAAGTTAGTATAGACTCTCAAATTTTACTTTTCCAATAACTAAAGTGGTGAAAACCAGCTAAATCTTATGGTTCTGAGTATGATTATAGATATCTGCGTGTATGTATGCCTATGTTTGTATGTATGTGTGTATGTGTATATATACAGGCATATGCTTAGTTGTAGTCTTCTCTGAGGGAGAGGGGGAAAAAGAGCAAAGTAAAAAGTGCACAGCAGAGAACAAAAGACAACTCATAAGGAAGCAAAGCTGGACAGCTCTGAGCACACTGCGTAGTATTTATTATAGAGGCTTTCTTGGAACGCAATTTATTGCTCTACATTTTGAATCCTCTCTTACACGCTGCTGTACACACGGAAATGCCTTTCTTTTCTCATTTTCTATTTGTTTATGATTCTTTTTCTTTTCTCATTGTGTATTTACGTTAAAATAAATTAATAAAAAAGAAAGACAATATACTTCTAACAGCTTGGCAGAAAGGTGATAGATTAGAAGTGGAGAATGGGAGGCTCATTACCAGACATTGTCACTATGTTACAAGAGAGAATATTTTTTTTGGCTAGGACTAGAGTTACATAGGTTTGTAAGTTATAGGGGAGGTAAGTCAGAGTGTATAAGGTGAATTTTAGTGTATTCAAGGTAGGTTTTAGTGTGTGTAAAGTAGATTTTTGTCATTCTTTTTAAGATAATAGTCCCCACGATCATAGAACTAGTATCTATCAGGATTCATGGCCATAACAATCTCTAGTTTCCGGGATTTCACATTACAAACAATTTCTACTATGAATTTGCAGTGAGATATAACGATAAGATAGTATATACTTTTGAGTTTAGGTGTAAATAATGTAATACATGTATACTATGCTGAATCACCAAGATATTGCCAAAGTCAATATAAACTTGTGAAGCTATTACTGGCAAATTGCCTTCTTTGTCTATTATTCTATAAATCAAGTAGGCATGATCAGTAAGTGAGGAATAGGAATGCACAAAGGTAAGTGTGTGTGTGGCTGCCTCAACAGGCCCCCATTGAGACTTTTGGGGGAATGCACAAGCTGGAATGTTATGCATGCCTTTATCAGCCCCATTCAAGGCTGGAGGGGTTTTATTAATGTGTGTTAGTCTCAAATGTCCCCCATTGACACTGTAGGAGTTGTAACTCCTGCTATATTCTTGCCCACTCCTGTGAAAAGAGTAATTAAAGGAAGCTGTAGGAGTTGGTACACCCATTATCAGCAAAACCCTTTGAGAGGACTAGAATAAAATAAGCTTATTTAACCCCTCATTATGTCTCCAGTCCTGTCTTCCTGTCTGCCTGGATCAAGAGTGAACCTGATAGAAATCCTCTTGTGAATATATAATGGCAATTGGCATAGTTGGTGTTACCTGTGTATTTATCTAATAGTCAATAGTATTGACTGATTAAGCATGATTAGCAAATGATAAATATTTATTAATGGCAGTAATGGTGATAGCCTAGAGCTACTGAATGAGAAATAACTTTCTGAACCCTGCCAATATACAGATTTGTTTTTGCATGAGTATACTTATTTGTTACAAGGGCTTTCATTTTTTTTCCTTTAAATACTTATAGTGAAAATTTTTAGTGACTGCATAAAGAAAGAGGAGGGGAGGGTCAGAGGGGAATATAATAGTGTTGTAACATCCATGTTGGATCTGAGCTACACTTAGAAGCAAATTGTGCATAATCAAGATATGTAGCTTCACACAGAAACCTTTTTTTTCCCCTGCTTTGTGAATGGAAATGTTGATGTTTGTCAGGTTTATAATAATAATAATAAAAATTTAAAGGAAAACTGAGCTGGCTAGTTCCTGGTTAGGAGCTAGAGTGATTAGCAAGGCCTCTGCAGGAGCTGATCTGGCTAGTATGAGACAGCCCTTAAGGACAAAGGGCTAGGTGAACTTGGAGTCTGAAACCCTGGGTTTCCAGTCTCTACCTGCATGAGTTCAGGAAATTTTCTTTGTGGTGAGTGAAGAAAACTTCATTCTTAGTGCTCTTCAATAGCATTATCTCTGATGGTTTTACTCACTCAATACAGAATCGGGAAGGTCTGGTTTCTAGTCTCAACCCAGCATATTTCTAGTTGTATAATTCTCCGCAAGTTGCTTATCATTCATCTGTATAAAATCTTTTATAAAAGATATTAAAAGGAACATTTAATGAGTTTCCTCATCTGTAATAGTAATTACCTCACTTGTGAAAGGATCAATAGAAACAGAACAAAGAAGGCATAGTGCCAGGGGTGGTCCAGGGTCACATGTGAGTCTTCCCATGAGATAGAGCTGCTTTTGCTATTTACCCTTAACCATGACACTCAGGGTTACGCCCCCACACTCTTGCTCTTGCTTCTGGCTTCAAGGCTGACTCTCCATACACCATATAAAGATACTTAATAAATACTTGTTGATTTAATGATGCAAAAGCAAAATAGACGAAGCACCAGAGAAACAATCCTACAAAGTACTCTAATGCAGAGAGAACAGATGTGGTGATCAATGGTCCTACAACCTGACCAAGTGTGGAGTTGGGAATTATTAGGAAATATTATTGCGAAATATTTAACAAAATCAATAAAAGTCCAATAGAACAGATGACATGACTAAGTCAATATGTGGTCTGTTGGGACTTTTATGTATAATTTAGTCACCCTGTTTGTACTTGAGTTTGGCACCACTACTCTGAGGAACTTGATGACTTTGAAATGCAATGTTTAACACAGTGCTGGGTATATGGTAAGTGCTGAATTAATGTTTATTGATGGATTGATTAATCTTGTGGCTTCAAGAATACAGCACAGCCTGAGCTTGTTCCCCCAAGATTAATGTATCTTGGAAAACACCTAGGGTTGTGGTGAGCCTTGATCTACAGAGTGAGGTGGGCTGAGGTGGTGATGATTGAGGCCCAGGATGGAAGGGGGTCTCCATGTTCCTCTGACTACCTTAGGCTGAGTGGTTAGAACTGATGGCTGAGGTAGTTTTAGAATGACTTCAGTGAGAAATCTCTTTCCTATTACTTACCTTGGAGATGTGAGCTTAAACAGGGGAGTCTTAATTCAATCTATATAAATAGATGCCATGCTTGGAAGTGGAAAGAGGTCCCCATAGGGCAGTGAGTTCTATTTTTAGACCTTAAAGGTGGAGTATTTTGTTTCTGGAGAGCCAAATGCTTAAATATTAAAACCCACATGACTGGGAATGTTTCCACAGAAGGAAATAAAAGACAGCCTGTTTCCCAACTTCACATTTTTGTTGAAGGTTGACAGTGGTTCTTCTTTTATGGTCTCATAACAATATGAGATTTTAGTCAAAGAAACTCATTTATAATAGCTGATGTAAAATTATGAGACTATGACTTTGGAATAGGCAATGGAGGTTTTGATGCAGTTCAAATAAAAGGTCAATCATCCTGAACTTTGTCTTCTACTCCCCCCCAAACCCCGCCACAATGTTTCTTATTGGAAGATGCCATAAGAATGGAGCTGAGAGGGTGGGCAAGTCATTCTTCTGGGGAAACTACTATGATGCTGTAAAATAAAGCTATAAACCTTTTCTAAGCTTCTTTGAATTGAAAATTGAACTGTTCAAACGTTTAATAGATATAATTTTCTTTCAGCAGGTTAATTGGGCTAATAATGGCAGATGTTTAAATGATCAGTTCCCCAAGTCAAAAAATGTCAGAAATATCCCTTTCTACCACTCCCCCAAATTCCCAGTTGTCTCTCTTCTATACGTCTCCTAAGCACTTGCTTGCCTTAATACCTGAGGCTGGGCCTGACTGACTACCAAAATTTATTCAGTTTCCTGAAGACAATGTACCCCAAATTCTGTCTCCTGCGCAACAGTGAGCCCAATTCATTGTCCAGCTATAGAGTCTATCAGCATGTACTGACAGAGTAGCTCTATGGGCTGTTCATCCAAAAGAGAGCAGAATTTTGATTGATGATCGGCATTCATCTCCTAATTGGTTTTTCAAGCAATCAATCAGCATGGATTTATCAAGCACCTACTACGTCCTGGGCACTTTATTAGGTGCTGGTTGTACAAGTACAATAAATGAAACAGCCTCTGCCCTCAAGGACCTTACATTCTATCAGGGAGACATGTACACACATAAGTACCTACAAAATAAATATGAGGTGAGATTTAGGGGGCAATCAGGAAAGGCCTCATGTAGGAATTGGCATTTGAGCTGAGCTGTGAAGAAAATTGGCAGCAGCTAGATGCCATAATGGGAAGAATTCCAGACCTGGAGTCAAAAGTACTCATCTTCCTGAGTTCAAATCTGGTCTCAAACACTTCCCAGCTGTGTGACCCCGGGCAAGTCACTCAACTCTGTTTGCCTGTTTCCTCATCTGTAGAATGATCTGGAGAAGAAAATGGCAGACCATTCCAGTATCTTTGCCAAGAAAACTCAAAATGGGGTCACAAAGAGTCAGATATGAAAACAATTGAACAACACTGAAATGATGGAAATTAGGAATTTCAACATAAGTGAGGAAGGGGTGAATTCTGGACATGACAAGACAAAGACAAGAATACTATGTGTGAGGAACAGAGAAGGCCAGTTTGACTGGATGGCCAAGGACAGTGAGAAGAATAATGTACATTGATGTTGGAATGATATGTTGGGTTAGATTGTGAAGATCTTTCCAGTAGAATTTCTATTTGATCCTAGAAACAAAAGGGAACTAGCAGAGTTTATTGAACAGGAGGGCAGCATGATTAGGTCCGCACTTTAGGAAAATCACTTTGGCAGCTGTGTGGAGGAGGGTCAGAGAGGAAAAATCAAAGAGGAAAAGAGATAAAGTCCAGGAATAATTTGATTATCTAAACCAGTGGTTTCTTTTTTTTTTTCTTGTGACAGTGAGGATGAACTCTTTTGAATGATGATGGCTCTCATTTTGGAGGTTCTACCATGTTCTGGGGCTTGATGCCCTCAGAATATTGTCAGCACAACCAAAAGCATTTGGAGGACCTCCCCATTGACAGAAAGTCCCTCTGATTTGGAGACTGTGCTGGGCATTCTCAATGACAGTGGCAAAGTCCTTTATCTAGCTTCCATGCCTTCTTGACTTTGTAGCCCTGGAGACAGAACTAAATGGATCTATAGTAATTGATATTTTCTTGGTTATTTTTTGGGGGATAATAATGAGGTCCAGAATTTTCCAAGCATTTGGTGTCCTCTCCTTTGGGGTACCTCTTGAGAATAGACCCCTGAGTGCCCTCAGATTTGGGTTGCCTCTAGCCCCACCCTCCTCGTGCTTATCTGATGTGCTCTGGCTGGTAGATTTTCTTTAGTGCTGTTTCTGCTTTCTCCAGCCTCACTTCAGGGACTCTGATGTGAGAGTTCAGATGGGGTGGCGAGAATGAAGAGTGTATTACAGACATCGTGACAGATATTGTTCTCCATTTTTCATCTGTTCACTGTCCTCCCAGCTTCATCTTTAAATGCCCTCAGGATTATTTTACTTAGTTGTATCCCTTGCAAAGGTTTCAGCAAGTTTGTTTTTCCTTCTCATTCTCCTCGATATATTATGAAGCAATACTTCTCATACCCTCCCACTATCATCCTCTATGAGATTTTCCAAACAAGTTTATATTCTAAACCTCTTCTTTCTTGTTTTTTCTTCTGGTTTGGCATTAATTTTGATCTTTACCCTAACAAGCTGGTGGTCTGAGTAGACACGGACAATGTGGGTAATTCATTTACACCTTTGCATTAGTCACCAAGTTTTAAACCATATACTTATATAATTTTAAAGGGCAGTTTAGGCAGCTTAAGAGATGGGGTGCTAGGCCTGGAGTCAGGAAGACCTGAGTTTAAACTCAGACTAACAATGTGACCCTGGGCAAGTCACTTGGCTCAGTGTGCCTCAGTTTCCTCATCTGTAAAATAAGCTTGAGAAGGAAGTGGCAAACAACTCCAATATCTTTTCCAAGAAAACCCCAAATGGGGTCACAAGGAATCAGACACGACTGAAAACAACTGAATAACAACAATGATTTTAGTAGCCTCATTTAGTTTCTTTTAGACTGTTTTCAGCCTCCTCATCCTCTGCAACAGATGTTGGTACAAGAGCTGTGAATATTTTCATTGTGTTCTATTTTGTAAATAGTTATCATAAACATTGCAGAAAAAGGAAAAAAGGATGACTGAATATCCCATAAAATGTGTACTGTTGCCTTTGGGCTCATGATCAGACCAACACCCCATATCTCTCATTTTCCTCTCCAAGGAGAAGTTAGAAGTCATCTATCCATTCAGTGACACCTTCCTTTTATCATCTGATTACCTCAATAGTGAGAATGTCAGGATTAATATGTTTTGGTTTCAGTCCAGTCTTAAGTATGTTGATTGGACAAATATCTCACATTTAGAACACCTAGGGCTCAATTAATGTTTATAAAGGGTCTAAAAATGGCATGATTCTTAGCGTCTTCTGCCCCCATTTTCCACAACATTATACCTACAACCACAGAAACAGAAGGGGACTGGACAGGACTGAGGATCTTTTCAATTAAATAAACAAACACATAAATAGATAGATAAATAAATGTATATACACATATATACATGCACACATACATATATCTACACATTCACACACATTCACATACATATATTTGAGTTGCCATGGAAGAGGCTGTAACAATAATGCAATATTCACAACACCTATGGTGGTTATGAATATGCTGGTATGGTTGTGAATCACAAAATGTAACAGGCTCTCTACATGGAGGATAGAGCCAAAGCATTTATTCAAATACCAGAAAGCTGAAACCCAGAACCAGAAAGCCAAAGTCATTACAGTAACCATGATGTTGGTACACATGTTTAATGCAGTGAACACCCACAACAGAACAGGCTCCCTCAAGCAGGAATCCTCCTCTCTCACTCATGGTAGCTTCTCATCCTGGTTCTTGGAAGTTCTCAGCAAACATTCCCAGAGGAAAGGTCTCACCAGAAGAAAGTCTCAGCAGAAGCTCCAGCCTCCAAATGCTCACTGAGAGAAATTCTCTCTCTCTTTCCCCAGCAGCAGCTCCTCTGCCTCTAGGATGCTTACCCCAGAAAAATCTGTCTGTACAGCTTGTGCTCTTCCTTATAAACACACACACACACACACACACACACACACACACACACACACACACACACACACACACGTATTAGCTCCTCCATATTCTGCCCCTTCCTGTTACATCACCAACTTCCTCCCAAGGTGTTAACTACTTCTGTATTAATTAAATAGCTTAAACAAGGCGTTAACTCGAAACAAGGTGCTAAGTACCTATTTACTTGCCAATACAAGGGCATGGGAGATCTTAAGATTCCATTAACATTACAGAGGCACAGCAAAAAGTATGGTTAATTTAAAGTCACAGGGCCTGGATTCTAATCCTATCTCTGTCACTTATTAGCTGTGTGACCTTGGATGTCATTTAAGCTTTCTGGGACTCATTTATCTTTTCTGTAAAGTGAGAGGGTAGGACTTTCTGGTCTCTCAGGTTCCTTTCCAATTTTCATTTGTGGTCCTATGATCTTGATCAGTTCATCACCAAAGGGCTAGCCTACTGGTAATGAAACTGTCCATGAGTAGTTAGACTCATCTTTGCAAAAAAGACATAAAAAAACCATAATTGGATGGCAGTCCTTTACTTGGAGTCTTTGTAGAATGTGAGGGCCTTCCAGAACTTGCACTCTGTCAGAGTAAATCATTTAACTTTATTCCATCTCTTTTTTTTCTTGACTTGAAATTTCTTCCATGTCCGAAATCTAAAGCAATCCCACGGAGCAGTCCAATATTTCACACTTCTGCATTTTGCTTATATGCAACCTGCTTAATATTCAAGGCACCTGACCAAAAGGGAGCAAAGGAGGATCCACAAAGCCATCTCAGGGTAAGTATTTATAGCCAAATACAGGGAATTTTCTGTGATTTGGGAAGCATGGGCCACTTCTCTGTGTGGGAACTCCTTTCACCAATGAATGCATCAAGATAAATCCTAGGGAGTTACCTAAGGTCCATGGATGTTAAATGACATGACCAGATACATGCAGTTTCTAAGTGCCAGAGATAGGAATAAGATAGGAATTTCACTGGCATGGGGGACTCCCAGGTAAGAAATTCTACCAATACAGGTCAGAGTCTTTTTGGAAACTTGGAGTTTACTTAGAGAATTGCTTAAAACATTGAAAGGGTACATAAGTGACTGGCCCAAGGTCACTCAGCCAGTGTGTGTCAGAAGTAGGAACTGAACCAGTTCTCTAGCCACTATGATACTGCTTCTAGTCATTGCTTTAAACTTCAAAGGAACCCAGTATCACCGCAGCACACTGTGTTCCTTGTGTCTGTGTACTGGAAGGCCTGCGTTGAACTCAGAGCTAACAAAGCTGAGATCTCCCCGCAGAGCTCCCTGGGAGGCTGGGGTCTCCCTGGCCACAAGTAACATGACTTGTGTTTAGTAAGCCTGTCAGTTGTCTCCCCTATGGCTCCACTCATCAGCTCTGTGACTTTCCAATCCAAAATCCCACTCCATGGTCACCATCCCTCTACATATGTCCTCCTCTGTGGCTGTGTTAGCAAATAATTGACAACTGGTTCTCTGAGAAAAAAATTGCATGAAACACACTTTAATCTGCATTTTCTCCATAATCTCTTAAGTCTAGACTCTCAACAAAACACTAAATCAAGTTCTGATAAATAGTGTTTTCAGATTTCACAGTTGCAAATGCTTGTTTGAAAATTTACGCATCAGCTCTTTGAAACTGGAAATGGAACAGGCCAGTCCCCTCATTCTAAAGACAATGAAACCAAAGCCCAGTTCCCGTGGGGCTTCACTTGTATACTTCCAGACTTCTTTCTCCACCATCAGCTTCTTTGTTATTGTTTCTGTTGAGCATTTCAGTCATGTCAAACTCTTTTATTTTTTTTTTTTTTGCAGGGGGAAGGCGGGGCAATTGGGGTTAAGTGACTTGACCAAGGTCACACAGCTAATAAGTATTAAGTGTCTGAGACTGAATTTGAACTTGGGTGCTCCAGACTCCAGAGCCAGTACTCTATTCACTGAACCACCTAACCTCCCTAGTGTCCAACTCTTCACGATTCCATTTGGGGTTTTCTTGGCAAAGGCTTGCCATTTCCTTCTCCAGCTTGTTTTACATATGAGGAAACTGAGGCAAATAGAGTTAAGTGATTTGCCTAGGGTCATACAACTATTATGTGTCTGAGGCTAGATTCGAACTCAGGTATTCCTGACTCCAGGCCTGGTGCTCTATCCACTGAGCCACCTAACTGTCCCCATCAGTTTCTTACCCTGGATTATCTTATTGTACTTTTGGCCCCTTCCTCTGATTGGTTCAGCTGCCTCAAGCACACCTCTCGTCCTCTCCCTTTATAATGCAAGCTTCTTGAGGCCAAAGACTAACTTGTTTTTCACAGTTGTATTCCGAGACAGTGCCTGGCACAGAGTAATTGCTTGTTGACGTAACTTAACCTGAGTAAGTTTTGATTTAAGATCATAGGATCATTGATCATCATCACTGATCAGTTTCTAGAAGGGACCTCAGGGGCCTTCTAGTCCAACTTCCTCATTTCACACATGAGCAGACCAGGAAGGTTCTGTGATTTGTTGACAATCTTATAGTTTGTAAGTATGAGAGGTGGGTTTTGAATTCCAGAACCAGGTTATTTTATACTGAATCAATTCAATTTTCAATTCAGTTCAATAAACCATTCATTAAGTATCTACCATGTAGCAGTATTTTGCTAAGTGTTGGGGATACAAAAGAGGCAAACGTAGTGCCTGCCCTCAAGGAGCTTACAGTCTAATGGGACAGAGGAGGGGAATAATATGTGAATATATACATACATACATATATATATATATATATATATATATATATATATATATATAGAGAGAGAGAGAGAGAGAGAGAGAGAGAGAGACAGGATAAATAGGAAATAATTAATAGAAGGAAGGCACTGAAATGAAGAGAGATTTTGGAAAGCTTCCCTCAGGAGGTGGGATTTGATGTGGTACTTAAAGGAAACCAGGGAGATTGGTCGTCAGAGTAGAGGAGGGAAAGCATTCCTAAATTGGGGTACAGCCAGAGGGAATGTCCAGCCTGAGAGATGGAGTGTCTTGCTCATGGAGCAACCAGGAGGCCAGTGCCCTTGTATTGAAGAGCATATGTTGAGGAGTAATGTATAAGAACACACAGAAGGTATGAGTGGGCTAGGATATGAAGGGCTCTAAATGCCAATTAGAGCATATCACATTGTCTCCAGTGTAACAGCAGTGTGCAGACAGGGGTATTTGGGGGATGGCCCCCCCAAAGGGACCAACCAGCCAGGAGAAGCCAGTCAGAATGATGGCTGTATTTGTCATAAGGAATGTTGGTATTAACAGTCTTATGTAGAATTCCTGGAGAGTTGATTTGGAGCTTGACTACCAGGCAATCACTGTTCTCTTCACTATAACAAATTACAAGAGACAATAAAACTTAGATTCATCTTTCAAAGTCTCCATTTCTAAACTATCCTTCAACCCAGGCCTGAATGTAATAGAATGTATAAGATGTAATAGAATGGCCAGGACATGGAGTTGATGGGGCTAACACACAGAAATATTATAAATTCCTAAGGTGATCCACAAAATGTGTTTAACCAAAAATGTAAACTTCACTGCTCTGCTCTCTCCCCTCACTTTCCTAGCCAGTACCACCAACAGCCCCTGCCATGGGTATAAGAGGCAGATACTCCTATTAGTTCTTTACTGGTCAATAGCTATACAAGTGAATGTACCTTGATAACTGTACCTGGATATAGTCAGGTCCTTATTAGAAAAAATAACGAATCCTATGAAATGATTGAATTATGTGAAATTGAACTCTAATGCATGGGATCACTTCATAGGATTCGTTATTTGCATTGAGACCCTCCTGTATCTGTCTAAGATATAGCAGGTAGGACACAGAGAGAAGGGACACAGAGAGGAGGCAGTGTGAGGCAAAAGCACCCAACTTAGAATCACCAGACCTACCACTTCCTATATGTGTGACCCTGGGCAAATCACTGCCCTCTGTAGCTCAGTTTCCTCACTTGTAAAAGGAGAGGTTGAAATTGACTGGTTCTCACTAGAGATTGATGATTCTATAGAGGAGAGACTTCCTTATCCCAGTTCTGAGTCCTTTGTATTATTCTTTTTGTCCTTGGCCTTTCACTCCACTTTCCACATTCCATCTCCTTGTTCCTACATCCAAGAAATCTGAAATACAGTCCCTTTAACAAATATGTCCCTTTTGTGAATCTGTGAATTTTTTGAATTTTCCCCACTACTCATCCACCTTTGCAGCAGAGGGCATAGAAGATACTACTCCAAATAACATATTCATATAGCCTCCAAACCTCCTGACGTGACTAAAAATAAATATCATTTTATGTGAAGAATTTCATTAGTAATTTATTTCCTTTGAGGAGGTCCATAACACATTAGCTTAGAATTTCTGGAGTCAACTATGATTATCACAGACTCTCAGAGCTGGAAAGGACTTCATATATCTCCTGAGGTCTAATATCTCCTGAACAAGAATTCCCTCTAAGAAAACTTACCAAGTGACCATACACTCAATCATTTTTTTAAAAGAGGAAATTCTTGCTTGTAAGGAACTTGAGGACAGGGGTTCTCTTTTGCCTCTTTTTTGTATTCCCAACACTTAACATAGTGTCTGGCACATAGTAGGTACTTAATAAATGATTATTGATTGATTGATCTGGTTTTGGAAGTCCCATGATACAGTGGATGTACCTTGCTGGTTTGGGAACCAAAAGGTAAGGGTTCGAATCTGCATTGTCATTTACTGCCTGAATGACCTTGAGTTTTTAATCTCTCTGTGTCTGTTTCTTTCTCTGTAAAATGCAGAGATTAGGCTAGACGTTCTGTGAGGTTTCTTTCAGTTATAAACCTGTGGTCTTAGAATTTTATTTTTCCTTTCACACCTCTGGTAATGAACTTGACTTTACATGCAACATGACAAAACACAACTTGCTGGACACACAAACACACCCCTGGATATACAAAAGAACAGGACACACGTAGGACAGATCTAAGAGTTCCTTGGCAACTAGCTATGCTGAGATACTGAAGGAGAAAAATCAAAAGCTTAACTTAATTCATGCTCACAACACATCTTGGTGTTCCGAGATGACAACTACATATTACTATTAGTTCAGTCTCCTTGTGTCAGGAAGATCAGGACTAATCCCTCCTCTTCCTGGCAGCCCCTCAAATACTTGAGAAGGCCATCATGTCATCCTTAATTCTTCTTTTCTCCAGCTGAACGTTTCTAGTTCCTTACTATTTTTTGTCCTTCATTTTGAAGAGGACCAGTGACATCATGAGGTGATGTCTTGACTTGACCGTGAATTGGATTTAAGTGAGGCAGAGTTGCACACACAAAGCTTCCCTCTCACTTCCTGAGTCATCAAAGTTCAGTGGCAAGACAAAAGTCAGGATGACTGGTGATGGCCTGGAATGCAGAGGATGACTTTGGTGTTTTTGATGTCTGACCAAACTCTGGGCACTCCACAGCACCTGTGTCAGCTCCCTTCATAACCCCTGGAACAAATTATTGGGAAAGCCTTCACATACTTGGGTAGATATCCCCCAACTTGCAGGTGAGTTTGAGACTTGTTGGTTACCAGGTTGAAACCTGGTTTGGCACATCTACCAAGAGGGTCTCACCCGAGCGTGGCCACTGTACATGGTATAGCGTTTTGGAGCCACATGTCAGAGCAGAGCTGAGTGAGAAGTGAGATACCAAAGGTGGATGAGCAGCCCTGACAAGCTCTCCCACCAGAGTTGCCAGTCCTCCCTGAACACTTCACCTACCGTCAGTTCTCACAGGGCATGAACTCAAAGCCCTTCACTATCCCCTTTGCCCTCCTCTGGCCATCTTTATCAATAACCTTCCTAAATTGCAGGGCCCAGAAGCAAACATAATACTCAGGTTGTGGTCTAACCAGGGCAGAATAGAGCAGAACTACTTCCTGCCTCATTCTGGGTACAGTGCCTCCCTTAATGCAGCTCCGAATAGAATTCAGCCAATTTGGCAGCCAACTCATGTGTTTGCAACCCACTAAAACCTGCTTGATGTTCGACCACAACTCCCAAATCATGTGCTGCTGAAATTTCTTGAGCCTGAGTTTAAGGCTTTACTTTTAGCCCTATTTGATTTCATCCAGTTCTTTTTAGTGCAATATTCTGGTCAGTAAGAGCTACCCCTTTTCCTGCTAACTTCAACAGTTGTTCATTTCCAAAGCTTACCGTGATGCTCTGTGCAATTTATCACCTTTTCTTTATCCAATGGAGTTTTATGTTCCCATATGTTTATTAAGTGCCTACTATGTGCTAGGCACTGTGTTAAGAGCTTTAAAAATATTACTTCATTTTAGCCCAAGTTTTGTTGTCGAAGATATTATTTTCATTGAAACTCTCAAAGGTCATCTAATTCCCTCCACTGACAATGCAGCTTCCCTGATTGTCTGAGTTCCTCTGGGGGGAGGCTTATGGGTGTCATTATTTCACAAGAAAGCTCTCTTGGCGATGATATCTGCACAGCTCGGCAGCTTGCCTTTCCCCCACCCACTCCAGCCACTTTCAAGTCTAGGAGGTTGACAAGAAGCTGTTGTTTTTCATTTCACTTTTGAGTTTTTCCAAGCTAATAAAGGAGTGGGCCTGCATGAAAGGGCATTCATAATCACAGTAATAAAGCAGTCATGCCTTGGGAAATACACCAGTTTTTACAGAAATGAGGTTTGCAGTAGCTGATCCTTTCCCATTTCCATCCTTGGACATGGGGCTTGGATTTACATGACAGCAATCAAATTTCTACATGTGGGTGGAAACATTTCTTTTTTAAATTTAAAAATAGGTGTTTTGTTGATTCTCTTTTTAAAAAATGATGCTGTTGTTCTCTAGTGACTCCCTCCATCTCCCCTATTTCTTTCTTGCAAAAAAAGGGTTAAGCAAATATGTGCATATAAAAACATGTCTACATGTAAATATACACACATGTATATGTGTGCATATAGATATATGTGTACATATAATTAGCTTTATAAATGCCAAATTGGTGTTACAAATATATGTATCTATAGGAATAAACTTATTTCTATATAAATACTCTTTGGCCATGTCTGCCAAGCTATTCCCCATTCCACAGCTAGAGTCCAGTGCCTCTCTGATGAAAGGGAGGAAGAATGTCTTGTTGTCAGTCACCTGAAGTCGCCATTGGTCATGGCATTGATCAGAGTTCCAAAATACGTCAGCTTTGTTTTCTTATACATGCTTGAAGTTGTTGTACATATTACAGATCTGTGGGATCATAGATTTAGAGCTGGAAAGAACCTTAGAAGCCATCTAGACCAATGCTACCTCTGCCCTTGATTTTTCATATGGAGACACTGAGGTCCAGAGAAGGCAAATATCCATGGGTCACATAACTACTTGGCATCTAAGGCAGGATTTAATAATGCTAGCATTTACATAGGTTTGTTTAAGGTTTGTAAAACATTTTATATTTATCTCATTTGATCCTCACAACAATCCCAAGAAGCTGTTGCTATTATAATTCTCATTTTGCAACCAAGAAAATTGAGACAATTTAAGTGATTTGCCCAGGATCACACAGTCTTTAAGGCAAAATTTGAACTCAGACCTCACTGTCTCCAAATTCCACAATCTATCCACTGTGCCTTGTACCCCAGGATTCCACTACTCCCATGCCATATTGTTTTTGTTGTGTTGTGTTGTTTTTTGCTTTTGCTGACCTTGCTCTGCATCAATCCATCCAGGTCTTTACCAAGGTTCCCTGAGTTTTTATGGGATCAGAGCTTTGGAGGTAGAAGAGACTTAGAAGCCATCTCTTTTGCCTCCTCCATTTACAGATGGAAAAACTGAGGTCCAGGGAATTTAAGGGACATTCAGGTCCCCATAGCTAGTATAAGTGTCTAAGCAGATTTAAACTCCGGCCTTCCTGACTCCATCTCCAGGGCTCTATCCACCAAGCCATACTAGATATTATTTTCCTGATTCTGCTTTTCTTGTACTGCATTAATTCATACAAATCTTTCATACAAATCCTTGAGTTCTTCCATCTCCATTTTACATAGTCTAATAATATTCCATTACTGTATCTTCATATGCTACAATTTGGTCTTCCATTTCCCCCCCGACAGAGAGGCATTACTTTGTTTCCAGATTTTTTATTTGTTTTATTTTTCTACCACAAAAAGTGCTACAATGAATATTTTAGTACATATGGGACCTTTCTGGATTTGACCTCCTTGGGATATGTGCCCAGTAGTAGTGGGATGGCTGAGTCAGAATTGAGCAAGAGTATTTTAAAGCTCAAAACAAATCTCACTCTTCTTCCTTCTCTTTTTTGTTATCAACTTTGCATTAAAACAAGAGACCACACAGTACATTGGAACAGGCAGTCAAAGGTTCAAATCTTGCCTCTGACATATGACTTTTATGGCTTTGGACAAATCACTTTAGCTCCCTTAGGCGTCGGTTTTATCATCTCTAAAATGTGGCGGTTGAACTGTATGACCTTCGAGTCTTTCCAGGTCCATGATCTTAAAATGTTAGTAACAGATGTAATTTACTTGATTTTCTGTTTACCCCTGATATCTCATTTGCTCCTCACAACCCTGGGATGTGGGTTCTTTTATCTTCATTCTATGGGTGAAAATTTTGAGTCTCAGTGAGGCTCAGTGACTTGCCATCATCATGGCACTTGTAAGTGCCTGAGGTGAGAATCTTCCTTATTCTCAAAGCACTTTCCACTACAAACATTATTTCATTTGTAACTCACAGCTCTGTCAAAAAGTGCTACAGCTATCCTATCTCCCATTTTACAGATAAACCAGAGACTCAGAGATGTTATATGATTTGCCAAGTGTTACAGACCTAGTAAGTGTCAGAGGTAGGATTTTAACCTGTCTTCATGATTCTAAATTCAGTGATTCACTTCATCAAGATGAAATGGTGATTTATCTTTGCATCTAACCCTCCCTTTCCTGCACTTATTTCTCCTAAACATATGAAAGATCTATTATCCTGGCACTAAACCTCCCTGAATCTCCTCCCACAAATATTCATCATTTACATTTTAGTGTTAGCCTAAGTCCAAGTTACAAATGATTTAAAGTCTTTCCCCAAAAGTATTTGCATTATGGGATGAAAAGTTTTTTTTTTCTTAAAACAGATTTTCATCTCATTTAGGAGGTGGCAGAAGCTTCAAAGAAGACTGGGGACTCTTCCTCATCAGCCTTGAACTTACATTGGGCAGGCAGATAGCTATTATTCTTATTGAAAAGCTTTTGTTTCTGGTCCTCAAAAGGGAATTTTCCCTTAATTGACTACTATTAAATCAGACTCCCCTAAGAACTCTTTTTTTAGTACTTTCCCCAAATCTATAGGGACAAAGTACAGTAGATAGATCTGCATTTAAGATCAGAATATTGAAAAATGCATGACTTTAGTGATTCCTGGCTTCCAACTCAAACATTATGGGAATTCCAAATTGCTCTCAGCGATGAGAAGGGCTAATTATTCCCTCTGAAATTCAAACCCTCTCCTGCTAGTCAGTTCTTAAACCCTTTTTACAACTATTTTTCTATAGATGGTATAGATACAACCCTTATTATCTTCTAGAAGATATTTCAGCTTTCAGGGCTATTCTTTCCCCCTCCCCACCTCCAAATCATACTTTTGACCCATTGTGGCTTCATCAAGAATTCACTGTGGGGCAGCTAGGTGGCGCAGGGAGTAGAGCACCAGCCCTGGACTCAGAAGGACCTGAGTTCGGATGCAGCCTCAGACACTTAACACACACAAAACAAAAACCTAGCTGTGTGACCTTGGGCAAGTTACTTAACCCCAATTGCCCTCCAAAAAAAAAATAAAATAAAAAAAGAATTCGGTGTTGGAAAAATCTTTGAATTTACCTTGACCTTGGGTCTCTGTGGATGTGGGTCCCATATATCCCAGATGAGCATTCAGGGGATTCAATAATGATTGGGAAGTTGGTGAAATAGTCCAGAAGAAAAATGTTTGTGGGAAGAGAAAGAAGGGGATTGATGGGAGAGATGATGGGGATTCTAAAACTTACTTGTTTTATTCTGAAAGTCCATCAGTGACACAACTTTGTGTTAGAGGACTTTAAATCATTTGTTACCAAGGCTAATTTTAGAATCCAGGACAATAGATGATTATGGGGAAAAGGGAAAATTCAGGGCAGCCTACCCAAAATAGGCCAAGCATTTGGGAGATAAATTATCTCTTGCTTCATCCTAGAGAGCCTGGAAGAGATTAAAAAAGCAGTTCCCTGGGGATGCACAGGGAGGATGGTGGTTTTATTTTGGAAACTGTTGGCTTGGGCATTTCTCCCTTGTTCATGATTCAAGTTCAACCATCTTCTTTTACCCTATTTGGGAGTTTCCATTTGGTGCCATGCTCCCCAACCATTGCACATTGGGGCCTTTCCCTCTTCAACTCTCTCCTAATGTGTGATTCCTCTACAAAAGCCTGCCACTAGCATTTCCTGGAGGGGGGTGGGATGTTCTACCCCAACTGCTGAGTGAGTCTCAGTTTGCCAAGGGTTTATCACAGAAGACAACATGTCACAGAGGATGTGGGTGTGCTCAGAGTCAAGCCTAGCACCTTGGAAACTCATTAGCTGTGGGAGCCCAGACAAGTTGCTTAACCTCCCTGAATCTATGGTCATTCCTTAAGATTTAGGACCTAAGTCACAGAGTAGTTGCAAGCATATAATTATGTATCACATAAGTATTATTAGTACTACTTGCGGATGCCCTAATCAATCAATCAATCAATCAATTAGTATTTATGAAATACCAATTATCTGCCAGGCATTGTGCTAGGCTCTGGGAGACAAAATACAAAGAATGAAAAATCCCTGTTCTCAAGGATCTCAAGTATGTGCGTGTGCGTGTGTATGTGTAAGTGTTTATACATATGTGTGTATACATACAGAAACATATATGTACACACTGGCTTGTAAACACAGGGTATTATATATGTCTCTATATATACTTGCATATATGTATGTATACATAGGGAATTGGACCAAGGCAAAATGGTCAGAAGCTAACCAGTTTCAGAAACTAAAACAGTCCAGTCTGCATGTTCTCAAACATGTATTATGCACATATACATAAACATGTATACATATATGTATACACACTTAAGTTCCTTAAGAATAGAGATTTTTTATTATTTGTATTCCTGGTGCCTAGATAAGGACCAATGCCTGGTGATAATAGATGTTTAATAAATGCTTCTTGATTGACTAATTAGGACATCAGCAGTAAGTACCTGTATATATACATTTACACTTCCTACAAAAAAATACAAAAATAACTCTTGTTTTGTTGTTGTTTGTTTCAGTCATTTTCAACTCTTCATGATCCCATTTGGAATTTTCTTGGCAAAGATACTGGAGTGGTTCACCATTTCCTTCTCCAGATCATTTTACAGATGAGAAAACAGAGGCAAACAATTAAGTGACTTGCCCAGGGTCACAAAGCTAGTAAATGTCTAAAGCCAATTTAAATTGAGGAAGATTAGTCTCAGTGACTCCAGGTCCAACACTCTATCTACTGCTCCACCTACTTGCATACATCTCCATAGCTGGGTCATACTACACATAATTCTCCCCTATGTATTTTTCCAAAATAAATTTCTCAAGTACAAGGTGGGGGAAGTAAGCTACATAGCACCATCTAAAGTGGAGAGACAACATGGTAGAATAAAGAAACAACCTCTCTTAGAGGCAAGAAGTCCTGGTTTTAAATCCTGCTTCTGACACTTAAATGTGTGACCATACACAAACCACTTTAGTTTTCTAAACCTAAATTCTTTAGAATTACAAAAGCAGAATTTATGACCTGCACAGCAGTAACAATTAGCAAATAGGAGAACTTGAATTCATGATGGATAGTCTCACCAAAGAAAAGAGAATAGTTTATTGGCAATGCAAATACCTAGAATAAAAGGACACTCTGGGGAGAAAAGAACAAAAAAGTAATAACACATAAAGTAAGTATGATTAGCACACAAATAAAAGGTACTGACCCCAGAGAGACAAAGTCCTCAGAATGAAGAAAGCAGAACTCCCAGTGTTCTTGGCCCTGGTCAGACCAAATTTGAAGTCTTCTAATTAGTTCTGGGCTCCACAGTTTAGGAAGGATATTGAGAAGCTGGAGTGAATACAGAAAAGAGCAAAGGACCTCAAGTTCACGACCTAGGAAGACCAGCTGATTAGTCTGGGGAAAAGAAAACTCAGGGCAAACATGAAAGTTGTGTGCAAATGTTTGAAGGTCTTTCATGTGGCGAAATGATTCCTCTTGTTCTGTTTGTCACCAGAAAGCAGAACTGGAAGCAGCAGTGGAGCGAAATAGCAGAGAGGTAGCCACTGGCAGAATGCAAGGAAACCTTCATCACAATTGGAGCCATTCCAAAGGAGGATGGGTTTCGAGGGGACAATGAATTCCTAGCTCTTTCAAGATCTTTAGGCATCATCAGTCAGAGATGCTACAGAGAGGATCCCTTCTCAGGTACCAGTTGGACTAGATGAGGCCTCTTCCAAGTATGAGTCTATGATTTTTCAATATTGATTGCTGCAATTATCAGTATTTGTAGGCAAATTCTATCCTACTATGATGAATCTTCTCTCCTAAAGGCAAGGTTCTCATGCAATCCTTTTGGGTCCATGCATTTTTTTATGATTGATAGAGTTGTGGACAAGCAGACCAATCTGCTTAGCTACTGGGGTTGTTTGGCTTCTGACCGTTCTTACTTGGTCCAGTTCTCTATTGGTTCTGTGCTAGGAAGGTGAAGTTGAAAAGGAATTCATTAAGATGACCCTCTCTGCTGTCTGTTATATTTAGGGTGCTAGGCATGTTTGCTCCATCAGACCTTTTCTTTCTCACACAACTTTACTTATAGAATAATGGGTCTAGAATTGGAAAGGACTTCAGAGGTCATAAATCAACCCCTCATTTTATAGATGAAAAACCTGGAGGCCTAGATCACAGGATCATGGTTCTAAGATTAGAAATAACCTCAAAGGTCATCCAAATTTTCCCCCTCATTTGACAGATAAGGAAATTGAGGCTTGGGAAATTTAAGTGACTTTTTTTTTAGCTACCTTCTTGTTACTATCTCACTGACTGGGATGAGTCTTCCAGTACTGGGTAAAGTCATTAATGATGATAGTCTTTCAGAGATAGCTAAAGGCAACATCATGATGGAGTCATTATTCTGGGACTGCTGTGAGAGTGTGAAAGTCTGGAATATAATACATAGAGGAGAGTCTGACAGTCAATCAGCATTTATTAAGCATTTTCTATGCTTTTTCTGGTCAAAGAAATTAATTTAATAATCAACGAGAATTTACAAAGCACCTTCTATGTGTTGGGTCCTGCAACCAGGTGCTGGAGATAAAAAGAAAAGAAACCAGCCCTTCCCTTCAGACAGCTAACAGACCACACCTAGAGTATGGTGTTCAAACCCCAATTGCACACATTTTAGGAAATATAATGACAAGCTTCACAATCACAAGATGGAAGGAAGACTGACAGAAATTAATAAGAAAAAGATTTGGGAGTTTCAGTGGACTGCAAGCTCCACGAGTCAACTTTGGGGACACAGTAGCCCCCAAAAGTTAACATTATCTTGAGCTAAAATGAGAAAAGCAGAGTATTCAGAACTATGTAAGTGATGACCTCACTCCCCTCTGTCCTGACCAGAGCACTCTGGGGGGATGTGTTCAGGTCTAGATACTGCCTCATGGTGAGGATGTGGTGAACTGGAGACTTTTTAGAGTATAACCAGGATGATGAAGAGCTCCAAGTTTATGCCATATAACAATAACAATAATAATGACAGTAGCTATTATTACTGCTGGTTTTGATTTTCATTTCTATTTATCTAACCCTAATGTCTATGCAGACCTCTAGTTTTGCTGCTTATTGAATATCTCCAGCTGTAGGTATCTCAAACTCAAAGAAAACTGAATTCGTTGTCTTTCCCCCTAAACAGCTCCCTCCCCTCCAGACTTCCTGATTATTGTTGAGGGTGCCACCATCCTCTCAGTTCTTTGGGTTCACAATTTCCACTGCTCCCCAGCTTGCACATCCCTTTCCTCACCACCATATGCCATCTGTTGCCAAAGTCTATTGATTTCACCTTTGTAACATCTCTTGAATACACTCCTTCTCTTCTCCAGTTCTGCCACCACTTAGTACAGACCCTCATCTAGACCTCAGACTATTCCACCAGCCTGCTGGGTGGGTGGGGGTTGTCTGCCCTCCACAAGTCTCTCCCCATTCCAATCTATCCTCAATTCACTAACCAAAGTGGTTTTCCTTTAGTATTGGACTGACAATGTCACTCCCATACTCAATAAATGCCAATAATTCCCTTAAATACGAAATTCCCTCTACAATATTCAGAGCCCTTCATAACTTACCCCCCACACAACCCTTTCCGGTCACCTTGAACCTTACTCCCTGCTTTGGATTCTTTTATCTAGTGACACTGACTTCCTGGCTGTTCCATGAGGAAGCCATTCTACTCCTTGGCTCTGGGCATTTTCTCTCTCTGTCCCCACTGTGGGGAATGCTCTCCCTCTCCTAATGCTTTCCACCTACTAGCTTCCCCAGCTTCCTTTAAGTCTCTACTAAAATCTTACCTTCTGCAAGAAGTCTTTCCCAGTCCCTCTTAATTCTAGCCACCCTCCCCGTTAATTATTTCTTATTTATTCTGTATAGAGTTGGTTTGTGCATCTGGGTTTGCTTGTCTCCCGCATTGGGTTGTGAGCTCTTTGAGGGCAAGGATTTGCCTTTCTTTGTATCCCCACTGCTTAGCATAATTCTTGGCCCATAATTTGTACTCAGTACATGCTTATTGATTGACTAATTAGAATTTGTAAAGTTCCCCAAGGTTTAGAAAGCACTATACATATATATGTATATATATATACACATATATATATACATACCTATACATACATGCATATGTGTGTATATACATACATACATATGTATATATAATCTAATTTTATCTTCATAACAACCCTGTGATGTAGGTGCTATTATCATCCTTATTTTACAGAAGAGGAAACTGAGGCAGACAGAAGTTAAGTGACTTGTCCAGGGTTGTACAGCTAGTATGTCTTTGGATTCCGATTTGAACTCAGATCTTCCTGTCTCAAAGGCCAGCACTGAAAGAGCTGTCTGGTAGGATCTCCCTCATAGGTGGCCTACAAGCAAAGGCCAGGTGACTCCCGGTTAAGAGTTGAATAGAGAGGAAAATGGTGCATGTTTTGTTATTTACTAACTGCTTTCTGAGGTCCTTCCCACCTGTAAGATACCTGACTCCCAGGCCGCTTTTTGGTTCTTTCTGTTATGCTGTATCCCTCTAAAACTTGAATATTACCAGGCCACCTTCCCATTTCTTTCTTTTCAAACATTTTTTTTTAAATACACAGCACATTTTTTCCCTTTCTTTAATTTGGGTTATGCCTATTTCTATTGTGTGCCAGTCACTTTAGTGGCAGGCATGTTTTGATGGGAGTTTCTAAGACAGCTCATCTTAATTCAGATTCTCCCCCTCCCCAAGCACATCAAGCAATCTTTTGTATTTAACATACAACAGAGGTGCTTATTTGCTTAAATTATCTCTGTTGTAATATTTCCCAAGTGGTTTCCTGGAACTAATAGCCAGAGTTTTAGGCACTCAACAAAGTGATAAAATCCATCAATAGACCTCTTCATCACCATTAACTACAAATTCTGAGAACATACTGTGTGCAGTCCAGTGCCAGGAATCCAGAGGGGCATGAATCAGCAATCCCTGGCCTCAAAAGGGCCTAGAGTGGCTGGGAAGCCACAGTGCAGTGAACAGAGCCCTGGACTAGTGAGGGATCAAGCCAGTGTAAACTCACCTAATTTATTATCCCTAATCCAACTCCACAATGTTTCACATCCTACCCATCTGTCCACTCGAATCTTGCCATTTGCCCTGCTTTTGGGGCACCCGACCTCTGCCCCCAAGCCCCACTTTCTACATTTTTCTTTGGGCATAGTCATCTAATCAATATTATCGTGGTTCCCAGAGAGGTCAGGGCAATAGACCACTCTCTGGATCAGCTCACCATCCTTCTGACTCCTCAGACCAAAACTCTCTTCCCTGGACACCTTCCCACATGAAAATCCAGGGAACTTACTTTCCATAAGCTTTCTGAGGTCAACAACTATTTCACCTTTATATTTGTAACCCCAATACAATGTCTGGTAGGTAGGTGTTTAATAAATGCTTTTTCATCACTAATTCATATGCTCACAGATTTAGAACTAGAAGACATCTCAAGGGGAAACAGTCCAACCATCTCATTTTACAGATGAAGAAACTGAGTCAGAAAGAGGTAATTTGCCCAGGGTCACATAGATAGGAAATGTCAGGGCCAGGATTTGAATCCAGGTCTTCCTGACTCCAAGGCTAGCACTCGATTTCCTTTGCCCCACTGCCTCTAATTCTTTTATTAAAGCCAGAGGGATTGGGGGTCAAACTCTGGCTCTGCCACTCACTACCTTGTGACCTCTGCCATATCACCCAGTCTCTCTGGGACTCAGTATCCACGGCTGTTAGATGAGGGGTTTGGACTGGATTATCTCCAAGATCCTTTGCAGATTTGCTAATCAATGAGAAAGGATAGTATAATGATCAGAGAGTTAGACTTGGAATCAGAAAGACTTATGTTTGCTTCTTGCCTAGGACATCTATTAGTGGTTAACACAATGCCTGGAACATAGTAGGCAATTAATAAATGTTGAATTGAAATGTTTATTAAATTGAATTGGTATGTTCCTTGGCAAGTCATTCATTACTCTGGACTTTCCATTTCTCTCCTGTAAAATACAAGGAGTCACCTAGCTAGTAAGTGAATGAGGATGGATTTGAACTCAAGTCTTCCTGACTCCTGACCCAACAATGTATATATGTATGTGTGTATAAAAGTATATACACATATATACATACATTATACACACATATTCATAATGGATGGATATACATACGCAAATTAAATACAAATAGATACATTAAATATAAGATGTACATACACAAATTAAATACACGTAATTTTGGAGGGGGTGGGGAAGGAGACATGAGCAAAGGCAGGAGAGACCTCACTAATAAGGTGTATTTGAGAGTAGCATTGAAAGAAGTTTGGAATCTTATGAGGCAGAGGAGGGAACCCAGGTCATGCCAGGCTGGGGGTGGGGGCAGGAGTGGGGGCGAGCAGGGAGCCTGTGAAAAATCATGAAGATAGGTAAGAAGTAACAAGAAGTAATAAGATTTCCTGTTTGGCTATACCATAGAGTCGATGAAGGGGGCCAATATTCAAATAGTACATAGGTTTTTTAAATCACTTTAGGTATATGTAATGTTAATGGGATTTAAGATAGGCTTACCTGGAGCCCATTAAGGGAAGGCTTGCTTGTAGAAAGGCTTTCGCACTTATTGTTAATTTTTTAATTAGGCACTGAGTCACAAGGGTTGTGATGCCCTCTGGCTCTAAAATAGGTATATATACTCTGAGGTTAGCATTTTGCTTTAGGTCTCTCCCATTGGAAGAGTGCTCCTGTGATTTGACCAGATGAGACTCTAGGCAGCTGTTAAGGAGCCCTCCAGCTTTGAAAAATCCAGGTGTTGGTGCTTCTCTCTCTGGTAACTGTGTATGTATTGCCTTGGTCAGACAGCTGGATATGTCTGTTGATCTGTGCTAATTTCTATCCATTGGTCTTTATTTCTCTGCTTGTATTTTCTCCATTTTCTTTGTGTTTCTTTGAAGTCTAGGGTGCTGATTTCCCCCCTGAACTAATGAATGTAATTAAAAGACATAGTCGATCCCTTGAACAGCTATCTTTCCTAGTAAAGCAGATCTAAGAACCTGTGCCAGCAGCCATCCTGGGGATGCCAGTGTGGTTGCCACTACAGTATATTGTCTCAATTGAACCTCACAACCACCTTATGAAATAAATGTTCTTGTTATCCTCATTTTATAGATAAGTCACCTGAGACTGAAATGTTAAATGCTTTGACTAGGGGCACCCAAAGGCTAAATGTTTAAGACAGATTTTGAACTTGGTTCTTCTTGACTGCAAGTCTAGTGTTCTATCTACTATACCATCTGGTTATCTGGGAAGTGCTATCATTATCTCCATTATCTCCATTTTATAAATTAATAAACTGAGGCAGACAGGGTATAAGTGATATACTCAGGGTCACATAGCTTGCTAAATTTCTCAGGCAGGATTTGAACTCAATTCTTCCTGACTTTAAATACAGTACTTTATAATAATGCCACCTAGTTGCCTTATTATACTATGAGGTAAGTGTTATTATTCCCATTTCTCAGATGAGAAAGTTGAGGCAATCAAAAGTTAAGTGACTTATATAAGGTTCTACAGCTAGTATCTGAGGCAGGTTTTGAATTTGGATCTTTCTGATTACAAGTCCATCACTTAACATAATAGAACTGAAAAGGTAATTTGGAAGCAGGTTTTGAAGGGTCTTATATGATATGCCAACGAGTTTACAACTGAATAAAAACAACTCCTGTGAGAGTCCCATTAAGTCCCATTAAGGCAGAGATCGAGCTCTTAGAGATGCTATTCTTTTTACTGTCCTGTGAAATTCAGTGCCAGATTGTAGCCGTGTGATCCTAGATACAAGGTCCATGAGGAAACTTGAACAAACACCAGGTACCAAAGGCAGCCATGTCTCATCCTCACCAGGACAGTTTAATGTGATTGATAAGAGACTTGGATATGAGTATCTTCTCTGCTCTTTACTACCTTTTAACTTGTTCTTTGTTTAAGACTTTGACAGCTTTCAGGAGAGCCAAAGGCCCCTTGAGAGAGTCAAGTCAAATTCTAGACTTCCCAGGAGAGTGGCAGGGGAGAAATAAAATAGAGGGGATTATTATTAGAAAGAAGCCTTAAGATTGAGCCCATTCACTTTCTAAGAGGTCAAGCTCTGACATATCTGTGACATGTGTAATTTGAAGGCTATGTACATATGAAAGAAACTTTGTTTCACCCCAAAGTGATGGGTGCTATATAAATTTTTCAATAGGTGTAAATGCACTACAGGTGTGACCTGGTCAATGTTCTTAAAGCAACATGACAGAGACTCAGGGGAGTTCATGTTGACAGCACTAACTTGCAGAAGCAGTGGGGGAGGGGCATCTGGGTGCATAGATTTTGAATTAATATATTAGCAATGTGCCTTGGTCAAAATTATTTCACTTCCCTGGCCCTAAGTTTCCTCATCTGTAAACCAAAGGGTGATCTTTACTAGTCCCTTTCAGCCTTAACATTCCATAATTTGAGTAACTTCTCCACTGAGCAGATGAAAAAGGTGAATGGACTTTGGTTTTCCACCTTGTGAAAACCTCACTGAAAACAAGGAATGAGAAAACAGTGACTTAGCCTTTATTCCAACCCTGACAGTTATTAACTATGTTATGTCACCATAAGTGATGCCCTTCATATCATTTCAGTTTCATCACCTGTAAAAGAACAGCCATTTCCTCACCATGGCCCTACTTGTCAAGCATCTCTACCTCACAGGAAATTTAGACTTCATTCCTGGGTCCCACAGCTCTGAGAGGTGAACTTTTGCCTTTTCTTTCAAGATCACAGGCTTCCGTACACTTCTCAGTCATCTCTTTACTATGGTCACATGTGTATCTTCCTCCTACTTTTTCTCCACCCCGCCCTCCCATTTGTATTATATGTTGTCTTCCCCGGCTAGAATGTAAGTTCCTTGAGGGCAGAAACTCTCTTGCTTATATTTGTATCGCTAGCCCTTAGCATAATGGCTGACACATATTAAGTGCTTAATAAATGCTCTATCTATCAATGAGGTTAATAAAACCTACTTGCCAGGGTTGTTTTGTGGATCAAATGAAATAAAATCTGCAATGCACTTTGCAGACATTTAAATATTATATATGATAGTTACAATTATTATTATTATTAACCATTAAAATTACTCACTTAACAAATACTTGCTATGTGCTAGTCTCTGTGCTAAGGGCTATAGATACAAAGAAAGGCAAAAACAGACCCTGCCATCAAGGAGCCTATATACTAAGGGGGAGATATAAAGGGAGATACATATGCACACACATTCTATACAGAGTAAATTGAAAGTAACAGAGGGAAAGGCTCAAAAGGATGGGGGACTGGGAAAAGACTCCTTTAGAAGGTGTTATTTGAGCTGAATCTTGAAAGAAGGGAGATTCTTTTTTTCTTTTTTGGAAAGGGAAAGGCAGGGCAATATACTTATAATATATAATATACTTAATATATTTATAAATATAAATAACTTGCCCAAAGTCACATGGCTCATAAATATTAAGTGTCTGAGGTCAGATTTGAACTTAGGTCCCCCTGACTCCAGGGCCAGTGCTCTATTCACTGTGCCACCTAGCTGCCCCCAACAAGCAAGATTCTAAGAGGTGGAGGTAAGGATGGGCACAGAGAACAGCTCAGGCAAAGACATAAAGGTGGGGGATGGAGTGTCATGGCTGAGGAATAGCAAATAGGCCAGTATGGCTGGATAGTAGAATGTGTAGGGGGAAGTAGAGTGTACAAAAACTGGAGAGATAGAGGCTAAAAACAACAAAAATTATAATTATTAATATTGTACTTTCATTGAGTTATGTAGCAAATAAGCTTGCCTCCCAACACTTTCATTGAATTAAAAAACATCTAATCCATCTGTGCACTAGTTTTCCAAATGTTGAACATAAAAGAACAGAATATCAACCTGTCCTAGGAGCATTTCTATGTGCAATCCATTATACAAGAAAAGAAAGAAATAATAACCATACTAGGAATACATGAACAAGGGATTTTCTGATGTGCTTTCTGCAAGTTGTCCAACAGGGCTATCTTGAGAGGGCATTCCATCACGACTTGTATCCGCCATGTTGTATTCACTGCTGGGAATGTTTGGTGTTTACCGATTATTATTGGGCTGCCCATTGAGGAGGAGTAATTAAGCCTTAGTCAGTTATAAATAGGACAGAGTTGTACTTTCTGGCAAATTCTTTAATGTGACTGATTACCCTTGGCACACAAGCTACAGTTGCATGGACCACTCCAATAAAAGTGGCATAATGATCTTTCCATCTGTCAAATTCTCATAATTAAAGGCATCAGGAGTGCATAGAATTAGCACCTCGGGCTCCTTTTGCAGGTTTGGACAGCCTCCATCACCAGTTTGACAGATGGGATTATATTTCTTCACATCTCCATTTTCCCCTCTTTTGTATGACTACGTAATTCCCCAGTGAGGGTACCTGCAGGAGATGAAGAAAGCTAGTCTTGAGATAATTGCAGGCAGGATCCCTTAGATCTACTTCATTATTTATCATCACTCTTAAGCTCAAACTCCAAATATGTGCAGAAGCTATTATGTAAGGAATATATCAGCCCCACTTCCTCTAGACCCAGGAGGAGAGGTTAGCTGCCCCAGGAGCATATAAGGACGCAGAGGCTCCAGGCAGCTGATACACATGATCTAATGTGAGAGGAAGGGAGAAGAACATGTTTCCATGTTAATAGACTTCATTGAGCACCTGCCCTATGCTAGGTTCACAGAGTTATCATGAAACAGGGTACAAATTTAAAACAAATCAGACGCTGCTACTACCTAAAAAGTACATAATGCTGGAGCTGTATGATGTTGGTCACTTAATCTCCTGGACCTTAGTTTTCTAATCTGTAAAAATAGCTGAATGTTCACTAAATCTCTGCAAGATGATGATTTGAATAAAGGATGATAGTTCAAACCTACTTCAGTTTGTGTGACAGGTAGCATGCTGGAGAAGATAGAAGTCTGGTTTTAGAGTCAGGAAGGCCTGGGTTCAAGTCACCTTGGAACACATAGTGGCAGTATGACCCTGGTCAAATCACTTTACCTCCCAGTGACCCCAGACTCTGAGACTATGAGTTGCAGGACAGCTGGCTAATCTGTGTTGGTAGAATATATTTCCTTCTTGGGGATTTTCTTATAGAAATCATTAGTACAGGCTGTGCTTTTTCCTAAACCTTCCCATGGCTTCCCATAATAAATATACTACTGCAGTTTGGCCTGATTTCTTGTAATGAACCCATGCTGGCTCCTAGGGAATCCACACTTAATTTCCTAAGCTTAAGCTACTTACTTTTATACATACTACTTTCTAGAACATTACAAGATCCTCCTTGGTGCCAGAGAAATAACCAAAACAAACCAACACCAAGTCATAGGGCCCTTCTCCCTGCCCATTCCACCAAGCCCAGGTTCGATAGCCACCTGGTGCAGGGTAGATGGCTGCTCACACAGCTTTGTTCAAATGAAATAATATTTGTAAAGGCTTAGCCCAGCACCAGGCACATAGCAGGCACTTAATAAATGTTTCCTCCCCAGCCAGAGAAATACCAATTACAATACTTCTGATAAGATAAAAGACCACCAGGCCTTATCATCCATCTTTCCATTACACTTTAAGGACATCCCTGACCCCAATTTGGGTCACAGAGTTGGACAAGACTGAAAATGACTAAGCAACAACTGGCCTTTGCTAATTGTCTTCCCGCTGACTTGTCTCATAGTATCCCTTCTGGGAGCTACATCCCTCACTCATGTTTGGAGGTTGGCTTCCTTGGACTGCTACCTTCAATTCAAGGGTAGTCTGTGCGTATACCCAGCCCCCACTAGTGCAGCTATTTTAGATAATCAGCCAGGAGACATAATCAATCCAATCAATCTATCTATGTGCCAGAGGCTGTTAAGCACTTTAGGACTGTTATCTCAGATTAAGCACTTACCATGTGCTGGGCCCTGTGCTCAGAGCAAAGACATCGACTAAACCAGCATGGCAACAACAGCGGCTATAAACAGCCTCCCTCCTCCCCAGACTTCAGTTATACTCTTCCACAAAGACATATACCATTAGTGGGAAAAGAGAGCACAAACTTCAATTACGCTGGTAGGGAGGTATATCCAAAGGAGACACACATGTTACCAAGGCAACACACACCTCGAGCACTTCAGAGCCCCAATCTCCTTTGTCTTCTCACACGGTCCTCACATTGTTCCCCACTGGGGGGCAGCATCTCTGAGAAGTGGGTCTCTTAGTTGGGCTCTGCAGCTCAATGCCCAAATGCCATGGCTGATTCCCCCTCAAACCCTTGGCTGGCTCTGTTCTCTGCTGCAATGGGTCATGCTCCCTAAAGCTGCTTCTTGTTATGACTGCCTACTTCCTGTTAGATGGTGTTTCTCTTATTGGGCAAGATACCATGGCCAATGCAAAGGGAAGAAAGGGAACTTTTCCCAATGGCCTCTGGCAAAGGAATAAGGACCACACTCCACAAATCTGCTTCCACTAGCAAGCTTGCTATATGTGAGCCAGTAAAGACATAGCCAATATTTTGCCAATCAACAGCAACCTGTCCATCAAAATCTCTAAGGGAACTCCTTTACATTTTATAAAGAGTCTTTACATTTGTCAAACACATGCATTTCTTGTCTCTCCATTACCTGTCCTGTTCTATGATTTCATCACCTGGGCTAGAGATGGGGAGGGGAGTGGGGACTGGTCAATGACAAATTTCCTCCCTCCACCACACACACACACACACACACACACACACACACACACACACACACACACACATACACACCAATCTCTACTCACAAGGAGCTGACATTACAATGGAAGAAATGAGTATGATTGGACAGTGACTCAGATTATGGAGAAAAGATCAATCTGGACAAAGTGATATAACAAATCTGATGGGGGGAGGGGGGAGAAAAGGAGGGAGGCAGAGAAGAGGAGAGAGAAGGAGGGAGAGAAAGATTGCTTTCTGGGAAAGGGAGTCTTATTTCCCCCTTTTTGAAAATCAGGGATCTTTTGTCTGCCTGTTTCTAATCTTCTGCCATTTCTCATTATTCAGGATTACTGAAAGTGGCTCCTTAGCTACAACTGTTCAGTCTTTCATCATTCTGTGAAGTTAATTCATCTGAACCTACAGACTTGATCTAATATATATCAGCTAAGTGTTTCCTGAATATCTCCTCACCTATCTTGGGATTCCCTTTCTAGTTAGGTTCCTCTTAATCCATTCCCAGCTGAATGATTATTCTCCTTGATAGTGATATGCTGGGGAAATGGGTGTTGGGCCACTGCATCTCTCTCTCTGTCATCTGGCCCATTACACCATCTGCTCCCAGTAGCAAGCCAACCCCTTCCTTCTCCTTCCTCTGAACACAACTTTCCCCCCCACTTAATAGCATTTTTTTCCAATTACACGTTAGGATAATTTTCAATATTTATTTTATAAGATTTTGAGTTCCAAATTTTTCTACTCCCCTTTCTTTCTCTCCTTCTTCCCCAAAAGAGCAAGCAATCTGATATGGGTTATACATGTACATTTGTGTTAAACATATTTCTGCATTAAACATATCATGAAAGAAGAATCAGAACAAAAGGGGGTAAAAACACAAGAAAAAGCAATAAAAAAAGTAGAAATAATATGCTTCAATTTGCATTCGGATTCTATCAGCTCTTTCCCTGGAATTGGTTAATATTTTCTATCATGAGCCATTTGGAATTGTCTTGGATTATTGTGTTGCTGAGAAGAGCTGAGTCTATCATAGTTGATCACTGCACAATGTTGCTGTTTCTGTATATAATATTCTCTTGGTTCTGCTCACTTTACTCAGCATCAGTTCATATAAGTCTTTCCAGGTTTTCCTGAAATCTGCTTACTCAAGATTTCTTACAGTGCAATAGTATTCCATTATATTCATATACCACAACTTGTTCAACCATTCCCCAATTGATGGGCAATTCTTTTCCAACCTAAAAAGAGCTGCTATGGGGTATTTTTGTACATGTGAACACAACTTTTTTTTTCCATTTAAACAAATGCTTTATTAACTTCTGTTTTACATCATTCATTTCCGCCAGATTTTGAGTTACAATCATTTTCCCCCCATTATTCCCCTACCCACCCTCCCAGAATAGCAGTCCCACAAGATATTGCTTCCTCCAATCTGCTCTCTCCCATACCTTCTCCCATACCCCCTTCGACTTTTCCATTGGAGGAAGATGAATCTTGTGTCCCAATGCCTGCACATCTTATCTCCCTATTACAAGCAAAAGAGTATTAATAATAGTATTTATATATATTTGAAACATTTAATGTTAAGACCTCGAATTTCAGATCCATTTCCTTCCTCCCTTGTCACCCATTCCCTCTTGGGAGATAAGTAATTCAGTATATGTTGTACATGTCTAGCTATGCAAAACATTATCATGGTAGATATATTTTACAAGGCTGCTTATAATTCCCTCCCACTCATCCCACCCCCCACCTGGTCCATTCCCTACATGATCCTGTCCCTCTTCTATAGTGGGTACTTCCAACCTCCCCTCCCCCCAAGGATGCCCTCCCATCCATCATCCCTCCTCTCATCCCCCTTCCCCCTATCCGGCTGCAGGTTGAGATATCCCATTTAGTATGTATGTCATTCTCTCCCTGAACCAAATTCAATGTGAATGTGGTTTTGCCTTTTTAGCCTTCCTATTCTCCCCCTCCCTTACAACCACTTCCCCTTGCTTCTTCTACATGGGATAGTTTACCCTACCCTGTCTCTCCCCATCTCCTCTTGCCACTTTCCTCTCTCACCTCATAATTTCATCCCTTGAGTATTCTCCCTTCCCAACAAATTCAACCTATGCCCTCTATCCATATATAACTGTAACCATATACACACACATTCACATATGTATTCATATGACCACACACCCTTCTTCCATTATTTTCATAGTGAGAAAGATATCATCAGTCACAGTTATTGCTTTTCCATATAGGAATGTAAATAGTTCAACTTTGATAAGTTCCTTTTGATTTCTTTTTCCCTGATTACCTTCTCAGGCATCTCTTGCTTCTTGAATCTGGATGTCAAATTTTCTATTCAATTCTGGTTTTTTCCTCAAGAATGCTTGAAAGTCCTCTATTCCACTGAATGACCATATTTTCCCTGAAACAAAATACTCAGTTTTGCTGGGTAGGTGACCCTTGGGTTCATTCCCAGTTCTTTTGCCCTCTGGAATATCATATTCCATGCCCTTCGATCCCTCAGTGTAGTAGCTGCCAGGTCCTGGGCTATTCTGATTGTGTTTCCACAATATTGAAATTGTTTCTTCCTGGCTGCTTGTAGTATTTCTCCTTGATCTGGGGATTCTGGAACCTGGCTATAATATTCCTGGGAGTTTTCTTTTTGGGATCTTTTTCAGGAGGTGATTGGTGGATTCTTTCAACCTCTATTTTGCCCTCTGGATCTAAAACATCAGGCAGTTTTCCTTGAGAATTTCTTGAAGGGTGATTTCTAGGTTCTTTCCTTGATCATGGCTTTCAGGTAGTCCAATAATTTTTAAATTGTCTCTCCTGGATCTATTTTCCAGGTCAGTTGTTTTTCCCATGAGATATTTCACATTGCCTTCTACTCTTTCATTTGTTTGGATCTGCTTAACAGCATCTTGATTTCTCATAAAGTCATTAGCTTCCATTTGTTCCAGTCTCACTCTGAAGGAATGAATCTCCTCAGTGAACTTTTGAGATTCTTTTTCCATCTGGGAAATTCGACTTTTTAAGGCATTCTTCTCCTCATTGCCCTTTTGAGCCTCCTTTGCCATTTGAGTTAGTCTATTTTTTAAGGTGTTGTTTTCCTCAGTCAGGCTGTTGACCCTCATTTCATACTTTTCCTGCATCCTTCTTATTTCTCTTTCCAATGTTTCCTCCACTTCTCTTATTTGATTTTTAAAGTCCTTCTTAAGGTCCTCTATGGCCTGCCACCCGCTCATGTTTTCCCCTGGGGCTTTTGGAGCAGGACTTCTGACCTCACAGTCCTTTTCCCGCTCTATGCCCCCAAAATAGGAGTCTAGGGTTGCATTTTTCTGTTTCCTTTGCCTTGGCATGTTGCCACTTAATTGCTTGACTTTGGGGCTTGTTGCCACACTGTGGCTTTAAGGCCAGCTAGAGGAATTTTTGTCCCGAACGTGTGGGGGGCAACTTCCGTTTCTGGCAAGCTGTAAACCCACCCACAACTTCCACCCTAGATCACAATCCAGATCCAGGGAGGTTAAAGCAAGAGCGATTACCCCCAAGACTGATTGCTGGATCTCCCTACAATTAATTGCAGGCCAGGAGCTGGTGCTGCCTCTGAAAACTACAAAATGGCATGTCTCCTCAGGGGCTTCTAGCCCCCAGGGGAGGGAGCCAACACATTCCCCCAAATACAGGTCCCAAAGTCCATAGGACACTAACCTCTTACTTTGTCCTAGGCATGTCTATGTTGATGATTCTGGAGTCGCCACAGCTGCTGGTGTTCTGGGGTTCCTCCAGCCGGCTGCTGGCCCTGCCGCCCTGGGGCTAAAACCTCGGCTCACGTGGACCTGGGCTCGGCTCGGCTCCTGTGCTCTGCGCGCTGCCGGCTCCCAGACCACTGCGCTGGTCCTTCCTGCAGGGTGCTGGGCTGTCCTCAGCTGGAGGTTAGCTTCTCTGTGTCGTTCTGTGGGTGCTGGGGCTCCAGAAGTTGTTCAGAGTCCCCTTTTACATAGTTTGGGAGGAATCTGGGGGCAGAGTGGCTTGGACGAGCTGTTTCTACTCGGCCATCTTGGCTCCGCCTCTGAACACAACTTTTAAAAATAAATTTTATTGTCTTTAATTTTTGGGGGGGGAGCAAACATTTTATTCATTTTAGTATTTAGCTTTATGGATTCTAAAATGAAAGTACTCTTTCATACTCACCTCCATAGACATCTTCCCTCTCAACGCCCCTCTCACCTCTCTAGACTTTTCCTCCTCTGTGCCAGTAGCCTTCTCATCCTGAAAATATGTCCTCCTCTGTAACCCCCTTCTCTGATTGGTGAGTTCCTGCTCAGAAATATCATTCCAGGAAGAAGCCAGATCTTCTTCCTCTTTCCTCCCTCCTGGCTCCAGTCTTTTCTCTCTAGACTTTTCCTCCTTCTCTCTGTGTGGATACGTGAGACTCCACCCTACCCTGGAGTTTATTTTTTATCCTTTATCCCTCTCCTGGCTATACTTCTTACTCTCCAGACTTTGCTACTATGTATGACTTCAACAGAGTGCCTTCTCTTTTCTTCCTCGCTCCTCAGCTTTTCATTTCCCTTTTACGTGTTTGCTTCCTTCATTAGAATATACGCTTCTTGAGGGCAGAAACTATTTTATTTTTGTTTGATTTGTTTCTGAGCCCTTAGCATAGTGTCTGGTACATAGCAAGGCCTTAGTAAATAAATGCTTGTTGACTTGACTCCATTTTATATGTTGTCTTCCCTCATTAGAATGTAAGGTCTTTGAGGGTAAAGACTAATTTGCTTGTATTTGTATACCAGGGCTTAGCATAGTGCCTGGCACGTAGTGAGTGCTTAAGAAGTATCTCTCCTATCTATCTGCCTATCTACCTACCTATCCACCTATATCCATCCATCCATCCATCCATCCATCTGTCTGTCTATCTACATTTCTGTCTGTCTATCTATATCTACCCGTCCATCTGTCTATCATCTCTTTGCCTTTCCCATTTTGGGGGACATGTTCTTTCTAAATTTGAACTCCCCAGAGATTTCAGACCTGGATATCATCTATATAATTATTTTAAACCTCCCTTTCCTTTTTCTTCTTTCTTGAAGGAACTTGGAATTACATTTTTAGATTCACATATCCAGGAACCTCCCCTTCTTCTTGATTTGTCTTCCCTTTCTGAGTGTTCATAACACCCATCTCTTCTCTGTTTTCTTAAAAGAACTTCTTTTTTCAACTTTAAGGTACATTTCTGCCTATGCCTAGTGCTCCCTTGTTTAGCTTATAGAGATCACTAAGATTTGTACCTCTGTCAAAAGGCAGGTCATTCAGAAAGACAAAAACTAAAAGAGGAAAACAGCCCATCAACATATGAAGCCAGAAGGGCAGTATGTGAACCCTGATCTTCCTGATGCCATTTGTCCACAATCTACTTTGCCTCTCCCATTAAGGTTATGATTGTGTACTTCATAGATCTAAAGGTAGAAGGAACCAAATGGCTATCTAGTCCAACCTCTCATTTTATAGATGAGGAAATTTAGGTCCAGAGAGGTGAATCAACTTACTCCAGGTCACTCAATTCATAAATAACAGAGTTAGTATTCAAACCTCGGTCTTCTGATTCCCAATACATTGTTCTTTCCAGGGAATCATGAACCAAGGGCTTAACATAGACCCACTTGGGCCTCCTTCTAGAGAATGCTTCTTAAACTATAGGTCGAAACCTTATGTGGGGTTGTGAAAAATTTGGCAACAATAAAAGGTATCTGAATGTGCAATGCCCCCAAATTAATTAACAATTGAATGTATAATGAATGTCAGGTGTTCCTGATAGCGCTTGCCCATATTGCATCAGGCAGCTTCACTGACGTCATGGTTCTGAACACAAAGCACGGGCACTTTGTACTGCACATGACCTCAAGCCACACAACACCAATGAACACTGCCGAAATGTGAAAAGGGGTCACAAGGGGAAAAAAGTTTAAGAAGTTGTGTATCTAGACCACAGGCCTTTCAAATCTTCTTTAGTAATCCATAGGCATAGCCCAAACCTAGTAATAACTGGATTTCAGTTTTGTTTCTACTGAGTAGGTGGTCAAAAGTGGTCTACAGTGGTCAAAAGCTGAAGGCAGTCATAGATGCCCTTGGAAACAAAGGAAGGAGAAGGATAATTAGGGAGTGGATTGACTACATCAAACACATTCCCAAGGTGATCGATCAGCCAATAGGTAGAGTTCCCAGGAGATGGCAACATTTGCCATTTTCTCTTCCCAATGACAAAGGCAGTTATATCTCTAAGACTCTAGATAGAGTCTCCAAGTATGGTTTCCAGAACCTCAGAGATTGAGTGACTTGCCCAGGATCACACAGTTAGTAAGTGTCTGAGCTTAGGTCTTTTGACTCTAAGCCCAGCACATTATCCATTCCATTGGTAAAACTGAAGGGTTCCTCCAGAAGTCCCAATTTGTATCACTTCCATGTCTCAAGGATTCTTCATTTTGTCACTGTAGGAAGTCTCTATACCTACACAGATCGAAGAGATGGTTTTCTAGAGCTGCTATGACCAAAAAGTTCAGCATTCCTTGGCCAACCTGGATATGGGCTCTCCTGCACTCACCTAAGCTAGTCCTCAGCATGTAAAAGACATGCTATATCTGTGAGCATCAAGCCACTCATGGGTAGCAGGTACTACTGTAGTAGTAGCTTAAAGAATACTTAGAATTATTGTTCTCCTAACAAAATCTTTGAAAACCTAGGGTGCCCCTCTGTGCCACAATGAGGAATTCAAGGAGAAATCCATCAATATCCAATTATTGTGTTAGCGTTAAAAAATAAAAAGAAAAGATGTCTGTTTGTGTTCTTATACTTGACTTGTGGTCCATTATGATTTTGAGATCTTTTGCTGTTTAGTTGGTCTTTCCCTATATTATGATGTTTTAAAAAAAAACCAAGTAAAAACATTCTTTCTTGTAGAATCTACAAAAAAAAAACAAAAATCTTGTATCTCTTTCAAACTTCACTTGTTATTAAATATAATTTTGTCAAATTGTTATAACTTGAGGGGGCAGCTCAATAATTTTTGATATTTGACAAATAAAAATATCTGGATAACATAATTAGAAATATGCATATCAAATTACTTCAGGAAGATACCAAAGCATCTTATAATTGTACAAATGTGGAATTCATTGCCTTAAACAATTTTAATAATTTATTATTTGACTTTTTTCTCTTTCTCTTTGCCTCATAAGCAGCATACTTAGGAATGATGTTTGGAATATTATTTTCTGACCAAACCAAATATATTTGATTTATGACTTCAGGGTTGGGCTCAGCACAAATTCTCAATTCCATTAATTGATGATATATTGATGACTTACAATAGTGTGTGTGTGTGTGTGTGTGTGTGTGTGTGTGTGTGTGAGAGAGAGAGAGAGAGAGAGAGAGAGAGAGAGAGAGAGAGAGAGAGAGAGGAGAAAGAGGATTATTGGATAACTGAGATAATTGTTAAGTTCATACAGCATACAAATTTTCCTTATTCTCATGCCATGTTTCCCAATTTCCCACCTCATGTTGATACCTGGATACTATGAAAGCAGTGCCTTGTTCCAGGTCACACAGGTAGTAAGTGTTAATGCTAGGAGTTAAGCCTTGGTCTTCTAGCTGACCATAGTTAACTTTCTTAAAGATCTGAAACCATGGTTTCACCTCCCTAATAGCATCATTGATTATAGCATCTCAGACCTAGAAATGGAAGGGAATTCAAAGATCATCTAGTCACATGGCTCACATTTAGCAGTAGTTCCCAAGCCCATGTAACAATGGCCTGAAGGTTTTGTACTTGAAAAAATGGGGCCTTAAACAGCATAATCACCAAGGATATTATGAGTAGTATTTTAAATTACCCTAGACATTCACCATACATTTTACTATAGTTGAAGGTGGCTCATGGAACAAAAAAATATTGGGAGCCACAGTTCTAGTCCACCTTCTTCATTTTGGCTCAAGGATTATAGGTGACTGGCCCAAGATCACTCAGTTGGTTTTTAAGGTGGAATTGATCCTTGGTCTTCTGACTCCAGAGTCAACGATTGACTTAAAGAACTCTAGTCCATTCAAGTTAACAATCACTCACCAAGAGCTTACCTCCTACAGGTCACTCTGCTGGGGGGGAACATACAAAGACAAAAATCAAATGGTCCCTGCCCTGCCCTCAAGCATCTTACATTCTACTGCAATCTCCTATCATTTGACAAACCTCAGTTAAACTCAATATCCCTTAAGCCAAATGGATACAGTACCTAGAATAGAGACTAAGAAGTAGCTCACAATCAGAGAATTAGAAGTCCAGCAACTATGTAGTTCAACCAATACATGAAAGGAATTCCTACTATAACCTATTCTCCAAGTTATAATGACGCCTCATCCAAGTGGGAAGTGAGATATACATTCAGGAAGATAACCTTAGGGTCATGTTTACTTCTTCCTTCAAAACATTCAGAAGCCTCCCCTTGTGTATGTTTTTTTTTAAACATTATTTTGGATACCAATATAGCACTCCCTTCTTTACCTCCTAGCAGCCCATCTATTATATTTTACTCTTATAATATCACTGGATCACATTCCTTCCTTTTGAAAGAAAATCTTTCTTGAGTCATGCCTTTTACATCACCTCTTTCACACAAGCTATCACTGGTCCTATGGAGTGCCTGATGACTCCCACCATGTGTCTCTATAATGCTGTTTTGTTTTCTTCTATTCTAATTCTTTGGAGACCATGATGTTTCAAGATTTGTATTCATGTAGCAACAAAGAAGAAGATGATATTATTAAAAAGAAAGGCATTTGTGTCAGAGGGTATTTTGGAATCATTGAAAACACCACCCAATTCCCCAAATATCATCCATCCTTCTCTCTTTCTCCTTTTCAATTACAGGAAGATTGTCAATATATATGTACCAATGGAGTAATTCACATGGAGTGAGTTTCTCCATTAGTACACAGCATGTAATTGAGTGCAGTAGAGAAAGAAGGCTAGATTTGGAGTTAGTGGGCATGAGTTTGAATCTTGTCTTTGACTTGTCCTACCCAGGAAATGCTTGGACAAGGCACTTTCCATTTTGGTGTCTCAGTTTCCTTGTCTGTAAAATAAAGTTAGACCCAATCTACTCTATCTCTTCTAGTTCTAAATCTATCATCCAATGTTCATGTAGCTCAGCATAGAAAACACAAAGATAAATAAGAGCTTGATATTAGAGTTTACAGTAGAGTGTGTTAGAAGGAAAGGTCAAATAATATAGGAATGACTCAGGAGTAAATCAATGGGGGTGATTTGAAGATAATCAGCCATCAGAGAATGGTTTTTAGGAATAGTTATTCTCACCCTAACTCCCATAAAAAAGACCAATCTAACAAAAAGAAATTCACTTTGTCAAAATTTTTTTTAATGTTGAATCCAGTGAATGTATGTTTTGATAACATTTCTATACCCAGACCAGCACTGTTTAGATCCTATAGCCCCAACGATTTTTTAAAAATTTAACCAAGACATTGTCTTTTTTTTTCTAGGAAGAAAATATAGTTTAGTCAAAAGGTGTTGAAGTTTTAAATTTTCATAATCTAAGTTTCCTAACAGAAAAGAAAAATAGGTCTTTGTCCACTTCAGCATCTACCACACTAAATAAAACATGAATTGATTGCATCAGAAATATTGTTCAAGGACCTTCCACAACAAACATGGTATTTCATATGCAAGGCATTAACGTTGAAAAGTTCTAACTTCCTCTTTCCATGTCAACATCTCAGGCAACTATTTTAAGTATCAGGGAGTACTGTCAAGTTGGAGTCTCAATTTTAGTTCAAGACTAGCTCCAAACTTTGTATACTTCCTATTCACAAGCCAGAAAATAAAGATGATTCAAGTCAAAATTATGTTATATCAAAAACTATAGAAGCCAGGGCAAAATGTGCGGCACATGTTTTCAAAGAAAGGAAAGAGAGTATGCGGAAATCGAAAATTATACATAATTCATTACATATCCTGGCACATTTGAAATGGACCTGAATATTCATTGCATACCCAGTTAGAAAAGTTTCTATAAATTCCCCTCTATGATGAATATGTGGAACCTTTTTGGATTTGCATAATAATTCAGGAGAGCCTTCAGGGAGAAAATGAACACTGGGGATTTTTTTTTTTTCAAATGGAAGACATAGAATCCAAGTGAAAAGAGGGAAGGTTCTTTAACAGCATGATTTCTTATAAGGAGGCTACAGTACCAAGAACAGTCTTCTCAGAAGGAGAAGGCAGTTTCTAAGTGATGCAGAAGAGAAGATGATTTTCTTTAAGAAACAAACAAACCAGAAATGATCTGCTCTTTGGGAATCAGGTCAGAAGGCCCCCAAATCATAAGCATCATTTCACAGGTTATTTGATCATCTTGTCCCCAAATCAACTATCAAGCATTTATTAAGTGCTTACTAATTGGCAAGTACTGTGCTAAGCACTGAGGACACAAAGAAAAAGCAAAAACAGTCCCTGTCCTCAAGGAGCTTACATTCTAATGGAGGAGGAAGTGAACAACATATACACAAAGAGCAATATACAAAACACATAAGGAGCATATATTCTTGGGAGTTTTCTTTTTAGGATCTTTTTCAGGAGGTGATCTGTGGATTCTTTCAACCTCTATTTTGCCCTCTGGGTCTAAAACATCAGGATAATTTTCCTTAAGAATTTCTTGAAGGGTGATTTCTAGGTTCTTTTTTTAGATCATGGCTTTCAGGTAGTACAATAATTTTTAAATTGTCTCTCCTGGATCTATTTTCCAGGTCAGTGGTATTTCCCATGAGATGTTTCACATTGCCTTCTAATCTTTCGTTTGTTTGGATCTGCTTAACAGCATCTTGATTTCTCATAAAGTCATTAGCTTCCATTTGCTCCAGTCTAACTCTGAAGGAATGAATCTCCTCAGTGAACTTTTGAGATTCTTTTTCCATCTGGGAAATTCGACTTTTTAAGGCATTCTTCTCCTCATTGCCCTTTTGGGCCTCCTTTGCCATTTGAGTTAGTCTATTTTTTAAGGTGTTGTTTTCCTCAGTCAGGCTGTTGACTCTCATTTCATACTTTTCCTGCATCCTTCTCATTTCTCTTCACAATTTTTCCTCCACTTCTCTTATTTGGTTTTTAAAGTCCTTCTTAAGGTCCTCTATGGCCTGTAACCCACTCATATTTTCCTTTGGGGCTTTTGGAGGAGGATTTCTGACCTCACAATCCTCTTCCTGTCCTATGTTTTGATCCTCTTTGCCCCCAAAATAGGAGTCTAAGGTTGCATTTTTCTGTTTAATTTGTTTCCTTTGCCTTGACATGTTGCCACTTAATTACTTGACTTTTGGGCTTGTTGCCACAGTAGGACTCTGGCACCAGACAGGAGAGCTTTCATCCCAAACGCTGGGGTCTTCACAGCTTTCTGGCAAGCTGGATACCCACCCCAGACCTCCCCTCCAGATCACAATCCAGATCCAGGGAGGTTAAAGCAAGAGTGATTAACCCCCAAGACTGATCGTTGGATCTCCCTACAGTTCTCAGGCCAGGAGCTGGAGCTGCACTGAAAACTACAAAATGGCATGTCTCCTCAGCGGCTTCTAGCCCCCAGGGGAGGAAGCTGATGCATTCCCCCAATACTGGTCCCAAAGTCCATAGGGCACTAGCCTCTCACTTTGTCCTAGGCATATCTGAGTTGATAATTCTGGAATCGCCACAGCTGCTGGTGTTCTGGGGTCCCTCCAGCTGGCTACTGGCCTGGTCACCCTGGGGCTAAAACTGTGGCTCACGACCTGGGCTCGGTTCTCTGCTCACTGCGCTGCCGGCTCCCAGAGCACTGTGCTGGTCCTTCCTGCAGGGCTGCTGGGCTGTCCTCAGCGGAAGGTTAGCTTCTCTGTGTCATTCTGTGGGTGCTGGGGCTCCAGAAGTTGTTCAGAGTCCCCTTTTACATAATTTGGAGGTGATCTGGGGGGAGAGTGCCTTGGTCTCACTGTTTCTACTCCACCATCTTGGCTCCACCCCGAGGAGCATATATTCTTAAAAAGGAAAGTGACAGCGGCTGGAGGAGGGGATGGCACTGAGAAGGACCTCCTTCAACATATGAATTTGAGGTGAGTCTTGACAGAAGCCAGGGCTTCCATAAAAATGGAGGTTGTAAGGCATTGCATTCCAAGTATGAGGAATAGTCAATGCAAAGGCAGGGAGATGGGATATCAAAGATGGGAAATCATGTACGAGGTACAGCAAATAATCCAGGAAAATTAGGTTATAGAATTCATGAAGGGAAAAAATGGGTAAGAACTGAAAATATAAGAAAGGGATAAGGTTGTGAAGAGCTATGAATGCCAGAGGATTTTGCAATGATTCTAGACAATGCATCCTGCAGTGCTCATAATGAACAAAGTCATTTTACTGTATGCACCAACATTTATTGTAGAAGATAAAGAAGTGACCAAGTCTTATGAGGAACACGACAGGAGCCTCCAAACTGGGTCGACATACATTTTGACACTTGGTAACTTCAATGCAACAGACAGGAGAGCAGGGAAAAATACATTGGAAGTTATGATTCAAGACCAAGAAATGAGGGCACTTCAATCATTCCAGTCACTCAGATTTGCAGTCTAGGAGCTATTCTTGGCTTTTCCCTTCCCTTCACTCTTCATGCCCAATGACTTGACAAGTCTTGTAATTTTATTTCTATGACATTTCTTTCATCTGCCCCCTTTAGCCCCCTCACACAATTCCAATTCAAGTCATTATCACTTGTCAACTAGACTTTTTCAATAGCCTTTTCTCCATTCTCCCAGATTCCAGATTGTTCTCTCTCCAAGTCAATCTTCCATGCATCTGACAAAATTGTTTTCCTAAGACATAAGTCTGACCATGTCACATCCCTATTCAAAAATCTTCCATAGATCCTTCTTTCCTCTAAGACAAAACACATGTTCTTCAGTCTGGAATTTTAAATGAAATACAGCACCTTTCCATACTAATTCCATATTAGTCCACTTCATAAACAATGTTGGGGCAGCCAAATTGGCCTCCTTGTCTTTCCATAAACAGAACATACCTTCTCCACCTCTGCCTAGAATCCATTCCCTCCTTATCTCAGCCCCTCAGAATCCTTAACTTCCTCCAGTGCTCAGTTCCTGAGACAAATTGGCTTTATCCTCCCTCTTCCTATACTCCATGTTGCCATTGCTTTTGGTCTCCTCAAATTAACCCAATCCATCAACAAACATTTATTAAGCTTCTATTTGCTTATTTATATACATGTTGTATCTCATTATTAAAATGAGATTGGGAGTTGTTCTTCCTTTTTATATTTATATCCCCCACACCTAGCATCATGACTTGAATATAGAATATACTTAATAACTGTCTACTGAATTGAATTGAATGCACTCATATTGAGCATACAATTCATTAAAACCCCAAGATATTTTTCACGCAAATTCTGATCTGGCTGTGTCTCTTTGAGTCTGTCCTTGTGTCAGACTCTATAATTCTACATAAGAAATTTCTTTTTATTAGATTCAGGTGGTTAAGATATAATTTTTGGAACCTGATGCTGTCATTCAACGTGTTGGTGATCTCTCTCAGTTTTGTGTCATTGGCACATTTGTTAAGTAGGCTGTCTGCACCTTGTCCCATGTCATTGATTAAAATAAATGTAAAACCATGGGGCCAAGGAGAGATCATCACCTACTTAGAGGAAAGTTCAAAGTAAGAGCCAATTTAAAAGAAAAGATACAGATGAAAATATATATGGCAGAATCAGAACCACAGACTGACATTTCTTAAAACATTTTCAATTCAGAAAAATGTGAAGATGGTTGCATTGATTCTGAGGATCACCATTAAAAAGAAACTTTAACTAGTGCAAAATAGCTGTTTTGTGAGGACATTAAAAGAGACCAGAACCTACCTCAGCCACCTGATGCTTAAAATGTTTGCCAAAAAAAGAGAGCATAGCAACCAAGGTCAATATTGCAGTAGAATAGAGGCTCTTTTGTAAACCACTTTGGAGGAAGAGGAATTCAGACAATGATGAACAGTATTATCTCACTCAAAGGAGCCTTAGTCTCATTGATATGGGCATTACTGCTGATGAAGTCACCTATGATTGCTTATCCTGCCCTATTTTTACCATGTTCTCCCATAAGTTTGCCATAAAGGGTCTATCCAATGTGCTGGAGGCCTTCCTTCTCTTGATACCAGTGGAACACCTGGGTTTTCCAATGATTATACTGCCCCATCCTCATCTCAATCTCTTGCTCTGCCTCTGTTTTTTCTCTCTCTTCTGCATCTCCCTCTCCAATACCTCCCCTTCTCTAATAATTTATAAATGACTTGCCAATATCCTATATTCCCTTCTTTCCTCTCTTTGCATTTCTGCCACCATCACTTCTCCCCTGTACTTTTGGCAATAGCCTTCTAACTAGACTTGCTTTGAATTTCTCCTCTTTCCAATCTACCTTCTACCTAGCTGCCCAGAGGACCTTTCTAAAGCACAGATGTGATCACTCATTCCCCAGCTCAATAAGCCCTAGTGGCTTCCTCTTTCCTGAAGGATCAAATGAAACTCTTTTCTCTGGCATGTAAAGTTCTTCTGAGCTCAGCCCCTTCTTACTTTATAGTCTTTTTACTCTTCCATGCATTCTTCTTACACAGGCCATCTTGCTGCTCCTTAAACACAACACTCCATCACTCATCACTGTGTCATTATACTTTCTTCCCCCTGCCCCCATGCCTATAAAACTCTACCTTCTTGACTATACCTCTTTACGTCCCTGGCTTCCTTCAGACTCGGTTCAGATCTCATCTTCTGCAGGCAGCTTCTCCCAGTCCCCTCCAATTGCTAGTGCCTTTTTTTACATATCACTTTCCATTTATTCTGCATATAATCTGAATGTAGCTTTCAATGTTAGCTCTCCCATTGGAATGTGAGCTCCTTGAGGATGGTGGCCATATTTTCCTCTTTTCTTTGTATTCCCAGCCCTAAGCACAATGCTCTTCACTGTGTACCAAACTTTTTTTTGAGGATTGGTCCCATGTCTTACTCCAGAGATCTCTGCAATGGAGATTCCATTGATCCAGACAGAATCAGAATGACATTGTTCCCATATTCTCCAATACTGGGATCCCTAAGTCTTTTACTGTTAATTATTGATGGTGTGAAGGGCATGGGCATGGAGAGTGGGCAGGGAGACAGGGGAAAGGGAGATTTTTCATTTCTTTGACTCCTAGACTCCACAAGAAGCTGGACTCTTGGTACTTGACACTACTTAGCATGGTGCTATCCACTCCTCTTGTAAAATATGTTGATCACTTCCTACCCACCTAAAAATGAACAAGAAACAGGATTTGTTACTTTCACAAATGCAGGTCCTGGTTTTCCCTGTGCTTTGATATTCTGTTTTCTGAATAAGTATTCTTTAACTCATTAGGAGAAAGGCAAAATATACATTTACATATGTAAGATTTTATTTTGTGAATCAATTTCACTGATGTAGGGAAGACCCAGTGTGGAAAGTCCTTTCTGTGACTTAGGGTTGTCTTCAAGAGTTGTCTATGACAGTGGGAATTTAAAGGACCTACCCAGGGTCACACAGTCAATATCTTTCAGGGTATAGTTTCTAGTTACCTGGAACACTGAAAATGTAAATGATTTGTCTGGGCTTACACAACCGGGATGTGTCAGAAGCAGGACTTGACCCTGAGGGCTCACACTGACCCCAGTGTTCTCCCTACTGTACCAAACAGCCTTTTGTGGCTGTATTCTGTTCAATTCAATTCAATAAGCATTTATTAAACACTTATTATGAACCAGAATTTGCGTTTGGCTCTGGGGATACATATAAACAAAAATGTGTGTGTATGTCTATGTATGAATATGAACTTTATATGTGTGTAACATATATATATATATATATATATGAGATATAAAGTATGTATAATCTAAAAATATGTAATGTTCCATATCCATACTTTATATAGGTAACATTATTATTTTTTGCTTTTTTTGGAGGGGGGAGGGCAGGGCAATTGGGGTTAAGTGACTTACCCAATGTCACATGACTAGTAAGGGTTAAGTGTCTGAGGCCATATTCTAACTCAGGTCCTCCTGACTCCAGGGCCTATGCTCTATTCACTGTGCCACCTAGCTGCCCCCCATATATAACAATATATAGAGTACTTTATGTGTATGTAACACTTTATACACACATACATAGACACACACACAATAATTTGCAAAAAAGGAAACTATCAGTGGGCAGATCAGGAAGAGTCCCATGTAGTAGGTGATATTTGAGATGAAGGAAGCTGGGCATTCTAAAAGGGAGGGATGAAAAAGGAAAAGTTTGGAAGAGGGTGATAGAATGTTGTACTGGAAATTTAAGCAAGCCAGTTGGATTAGAATATAAAATGCACGAAGCTAAGTAATTGTAATAAGCTTGGAAAAATGAGTCAGAGCTAGATTGTAAAGGTCTTCGGGAGAGCCCCTGTCACCAATGCCAGGATCAAACAAAGTGAGTAGATCCACCTTCTTGTTTCCATCTAATACCTAGGAAGGGCACCTTCCCAGCAAGGGAATGTTTCCTTTTGTTCAAGAACTGATAAATATAGCATGCTAGGGGCCTCAGCTCTCTTGAGCTTTCCCACCATTTATTCAGACCACTCGATACATTCTAGCCTATAGCCCCAGCTAAATGACTTTACTCTGATAATTGAGCAAGCTTTTATTAGGCACCTACTGTGTGCCAGGAAATGGGGACACAAACCAAAAGAAACAAGCCCTGCCCTGGAGATGCTTACCTTCACCTGCATGGGAATGGGGATACCACTTGTACCAGATAAGTCAATTCAAGATAGTCTGAGGAGGTAAAAGCACTAACAACTGGGGGATAAAGGGGAATGCAGGGACCAGGGAAAGTTTTGTGTAAAAAATGGCACTGAGCTAAGATTGGTAGGGATTATGTATAAATGGATGTGGGTTAGTGTATCTTAAACATGCATAGCAGCACCCTTCTGGGATATTTCCCAAATTCACACTCATACTCACACACATACTCATGCACTGGGGGCACCTATAGGGTTGGTTGTGCCTTACTTGATCTCAGAGTTTAAAGATAATCTTGAAGAACTGTGATACCTAATTTTGACTGTCCTGAATTCCAACCAATGTGCTCTTCATTAACAATCATGCCAGCCATTAGCTTTTAGAAAAGGCATTTGCTGAGAAAGTGTAGTAAGGTAACAACATTCCCCAAACTAGGAATTCTCTCTCTCTGCTCTCTCTCTCTCTCTATACACACACACACACACACACACACACACACACACACACACACACACACACACACACAAATACACACACACACATACACACAGACAAATAGATGTATGTATATATGCACTTATATATGTGTATATATGTACTCACACATGTATTGTTACATTATGTATATGAATATGCACATACATATATATTCTCCATTGGGAGGGTGAAATCAAATTTTGAGTTCAAAAGTAGCAAGGTACTTCTGTGGCAAAGAAGTATCTCTAAACTGCTAACAATAGGACTCATTTTCTCCCTTCATGGAAAACCTATCACTTTCCCTTTAGCTGCTACTCTTTGCTGAGTGGGTAGTTCAGCTAGTCTCTGAACTAGCTCTGTTGAGTCCAAGGACAGCATTATTCTCTAGTGCAAGGAGTCACATTCCTTGATGCAGCCATCTCAGGGTACTATCTTTGTGCGATGGTTACAACTCCTGTTGTCAGCCACTGTTGCTCCAGGGGACACTTCAGTCACTCTCTTTCAGGTTTCCCAGGACATATGGAAGGCAATAGGAGTGATTTTTTTCTTCCATTTGGGTAGAACTAAATGACCACTGAGGCCTCTTCAGCTCTGAAATTCTGTGATCCCTTGAGTCTGTTGTCCAAGGACCAGCCCAGAGAAGCAGAAAAGCTGGTTATTAGGTTGGCCACAGGGTAATGAATTTTTGGGAATAGGAATTCAAGATAGATTGTGGGAGTCTCACAAAATAATGGATCCTTAATATAGTGAAGTAAAGGGTCAAGGTGTCATGAGGACATATCACATGAAGGACTATTGTCTCATTCATTGTCTAAATTTTTTTAATGAAATTTCAGATAGAATGTAAGCTTTTCGAGGGCAGGGGCTATTTTTTCCCTAAATATCTCAGTACTTAGTACAGTATCAGAGTAGGTGTTTAATGAACAAAATAAATGCTTTTTGAATAGACGAATGAATGAACAAAAATTCCAAAGGTAACATGCGACTTATTAAAAGGACAATGTGTATTCAAATCCTACCTTTGACACTTATTAGCTGTTGTAACCCCTTTGAGTCAATCTCAACACATCTCAGACCATTTTCTAGGATTGATCTACAAAGCCAGAGACAGATTGCAGATCTGTGTTGGTGGAAGGAGCCCCCATACTGGAAGATCCCTATGAAGATTGAAATCCTAGCTCCTTCATTTATTTTCATATGGAATTTCCCCAAAATGCCTCACTTAGGGTTTGGTGACTATGGTCAATGCAATTCTATAGTAAGCCCCACTAGGCACAAGCCCAAGAGAGAAAGCTTCTAACAAAGGGAAAAATCATTGAGGGGCATGCAACCCTGTCCCAGCTTTGATCTCCTTGCCCTGTATGTGCCAGGCAATGTGAAGAGAGAGAAACAATGAGCCAAGAAAAGGTTTCCTCTGAAGATACACAATTGGGCATTTGGAGGCTGCCTAAGAGCTTTTATTGGCTTTTTATTCACCAATCCATTAAAGAAAATGTATCTTGTTACTAAAAAAAAAACAACAAAGGCCCATTCAGTTGTATGTGTGTGGGTGGTGGGAGCAAGGGGAAGGAGGAGGGAATGGGCATCCTGATTGTCGGGAACCAGATGGTCTTTTATTTCTAAAACACTCCCTCTTCAGGATGTTCCAAAAATTCTAAACAAACAGACTTCTGGATGCCAACCTGGAGCCACTTACTCAGTGCAAAATGGCCCAGACTAGTGAAGACTATGGACCACTTGCTCAGACTTTGAAGGGCAGAAAAGAGACATAGGAATTTATTTTCCTGATCCCCAAGGCTATTGGTGCTTCTCACCCAAAGTTATCTTATATTTATTTCAGATATATTTTATATTCATGTGTAAGGGTCCATGCTATTTCCTCAATAGAATGTTAGCTCCCTAAGGGCAGCTGTTTCATTCTTGTCTTTGCATTCCAGAGTTTGCATGATGCCCACACATTTAGTAGGTGCTTAATCAAAGCTTGTTAATTGATTATAGGGGATACAAATAAAGGCATTAGATAATTCCTGCCCTCAAGAAGCTCAATACAATTGGAGAAACAACCCACATAAAAAGTAAGCTGAAAAGTAGGTGGCTCTTAGGGTAGAGTTGTGGACTTTATTAGCTCTGGGGCACAATGAAGTTCTGTAGCCTGGAAGGGGGGGATGGCTGATTTGAGTAGATGAGAGTTTCAGAGTTTATTTTGTCTTGCAGATTGATGAATTTATGGAAATCATGAAGTCCAGGAAAGAATCTGGGTGGGCAATGATGAGGTGAATTCCCTAAGAGCCTTCTTTAAATGCTAGAGAGTGAAGTAGGAGGTCTACAGTGTTCAACTTTCTTTTTCTAAAATGGGGAAGTGCCCAGGGTAAGGGTTGCTGAGGAAGTGAGAGCTGATTTAATCTTTCAGAATGATGATTTTCTGGAGATGATGATATCCAGGAGATAAGCTATGTGGGAAATGATGTAATTGTTAAATTGTAAAAACTATGTGTTATAGTAGGTACTTTAAAGGCAGAGAACTTGTCTTATGCTTCACCTCTATCTCCCACTGAGCCTAGGACTGTGTTTGGTATGCTATAGACACCTACTAAATTCTTATTGATTGGATGTATGATTATACTTTTCCCCCTTCTGGTAATAAGGAAAGAGGGCAATGGAGAACAAATTGAATGTAAATGGTTTAAATGATTATGTAAGGTAATAAGACCCCAAAAAAGTAAATAAGTGAATTCACTGCTATCAGGAATTTTAATACTTTCTATACAATGAAAGCTGCAGTACATTTGTACTTGGAAGGGTTTTTAATGGATGTGTGATTTCAGTGGATGTGATATGCATTCCAATGGTACAAATGGCCACCCATATTTACCTCCTTGCCCTGAATCATTCTATTATGTATCCCTTATAAATTCTCTATAGCAGCAAAGTGGTACATTGGATAGAGTACCAAGCCTGGAGTCAGGAAGACTCACCTTCCTGAATTAAAATCTGGTTTCAGACACTTACTAAATGTGTGACCCTGGGCAAGTCACTTAAGTCTGTTTGCCTGAGTTTCCTTATCTGTAAAAGGTGATGGAAATGGCAAACCACTCCAGTATCTTTACCAAGAAAACCTCAAATGAGGTCATAAAGAGTTGGACACTACTGAAAAAATGACTGAACAACAAAATAAATTCTCCATAAAGAGTCAAGGCTCTAGATCTCTTGACCCTGCTTAGATCCCAAAAGAACACCTGGGTTTTCCATCCTTTGTATCTCAAGCACTTAGCATTTTGCCTGATACTGTTTAATAAATGCTTATTGATGACTTACTGGCTTACCTGGCTTCCTTTAAGACTCAGTTCCATCCATACTAATGCATGGTTGGTGGAGTTGTGAACTGATTCAACCATTCTGGAGAGCAATCTGGAATTGTGTCCAAAGGGCTATATATAATTGCATACCCTCTGACCCAGTAATACCACTTCTAGGGTTATATCCCCAAAATATCATAGAAGTTGGAGGAAGACCCATATGCACGAAAATGTTTATAGCAGCTCGGTTTGCGGTGGCAAAGAATTGGAAATTAAGGGGATGCACATCAATTGGGGAATGGCTAAACAAGTTGTGGTATATAAATGTAATGGAATACTATTGTGCTATGAGAAATGAGGAGCAAGGGGCGGAGCCAAGATGGCGGAGTAGAAACAGCACTTCCACGGTGCTCCAGCCCACACCACTTCAAAATCATGTAAAAGGAGACTCTGAGCAACCTCTGGAGCTCCAGAACCCACAGAATGACACAGAGAAGCTAACCTCCTGCTGAGGACAGCCTGGCAGCCCTGCAGGAGTAGCCAGTGCAGTGCTCTGGGATCCAAGCCCAGGACCACATGAGTCGGAGGTTTTACCAGGGCAGCCAGAGAAGCAGACGGCTGGAGGGACCCCAGAACACCAGTTGCTGTGGCTTTTCCAGAATTACCAACACATATATGCCTAGGACAAAATGAGAGGTTAGTGCCCTATGGACTTTGGGACCAGTATTTGGGAGTGCATCAGCTTCTTCCCCTGGGGGCTAGAAGCCTCTGAGGAGTGGCAGCACAGCCGCCATTTTGCAGCTTTAGTTGAAGCTTCAGCTCCTGGACTGTGGACTGTAGGGGGATCTGGCGATCAGTCTGTGAGGGAAGCACTCTTGCTTTAACCTCCCTTGATCTGGATTGCTGCCTCGGGTGGAGGTCTTTGGGTGTGTGTCCAGCTTGCCAGAGTGTGTGGGGGCTTCAGGGAGGGCACCCAACTAATACCTCCGGCAGTTGAGAAGACCCCAAAGTATGGGATGGAAGCTCCCCTGTCTGGTGGCAGAGTCCTACTGTGGCAACAAGCCCAAAAGTCAAGTAATTAAATGGCAACATGCCTAGGCAAAGGAAACAATATAAACAGAAAAATTCAACATTAGACTCCTATTTTGGGGGTAAAGAGGATCAAAGCATGGAACATGAGAAAGACAGTGCAGTCAGAATTCCTGCACCAAAATCTCCAAACGAAAATGCGAGCGGGTTACAGGCCATAGAGGGATGGATTTTAAATGTAAAATCCTTAAGAAGGATTTAAAAAACCAAATAAGAGAAGTGGAGGAAAAAAATGGGAAGAGAAATGAGAAGGATGCAGGAAAAGTATGAAATGAGAGTCAACAGCCTGACTGAGGAAAATAACACTTTAAGAAGTAGACTAACTCAAGTGGCAAAAGAGGCTCAAAAAGGCAATGAGGAGAAGAATGCCTTAAAAAGCTGAATTTGCCAGATGGAAAAAGAATCTCAAAAGCTCACTGAGGAGATTCATTCTTTCAGAATTAGACTGGGGCAAATGGAAGCTAGCGACTTTATGAGAAATCAAGATGCTGTTAAGCAGATCCAAACAAATAAAAGATTAGAAGGCAATGTGAAATATCTCATGGGAAAAACCACTGACCTAGAAAATAGATACAGAAGGGATAATTTAAAAATTATTGGACTACCTGAAAGCCATGATGAAAGAAAGAACTTGGAAATCATCCTTCAAGAAATTCTCAAGGAAAATTGCCCTGATGTTTTAGACCCAGAGGGCATAATAGAGGTTAAAAGAATCCACTGATCACCTCCTGAAAGAGATCCCAAAAAGAAAACTCCTAGGAATATTATAGCCAGGTTCCAGAATTCCCAGATCAAGAAGAAAATACTACAAGCAGCCAGGAAGAAACAATTTCAATGTTGTGGAAACACAATCAGAATAGCCCAGGACCTGGCAGCTTCTACACTGAGGGATTGAAGGGCATGGAATATGATATTCCAGAGGGCAAAAGAGCTGGGATTGAAGCCAAGGGTCACCTACCCAGCAAAACTGCTTCTTGTTTCAGGGGAAAACATGGTCATTCAGTGGAATAGAGGACTTTCAAGCATTCTTGAGGAAAAAGCCAGAGTTGAATAGAAAATTTGACATTCAGACACAAGAAGCAAGAGGTGCTTGAGAAGGTAAACAGGGAAAAGAAATCAAAAGGAAATTATCAAGGTTGAACTATTTACATTCCTACATGGAAAAATAATAACTGTAACTGATGAATGCTTTCTCAGTGTGAAAATAGTTGGAGAAGGGTATATGGGCATATGAATACATATGTGAATGTGTGTATATATGTTTACAGGTATACATGGATAGAGGTTGAATTTGGTGGGAAGGGATGATACTTAAGGGGTGAAGTCAAGAGGTGAGAGAGGAATGTGGCAAGTAGATGGGGAGAGATGGGGGGCTGGTAAACTATCTCATGTAGAAGAGGCAAGGGGAAGTGGTTGCAGGGGAGGGGAAGAACAGGAAGGCAAAAAAGAAAAACCATATTCTCATTGAATTTGACTAAGGAAGAGAATGACATACATACTAAATGGGATATCTCACCCTGCAGGAGAGTAGGGAGGAGGGGGATGAGAGTGGGGATGATGGAGGGGAGGTTATGCAAGATGGAGGGTGGAGGCACGCATCTTTGAAGAGGGACAGAATCAAAGTAGGGAATGGACCAGGTGGGGGGTGGGATGGGTGGGAGGGAAATATAGCCAGTCTTTTACAATACATCTACTATGGTGATGTTTTGCATAGCTATACGTGTACAACATATACTGAATCGCTTATCTTCCCAGCTGGAGTGGGTGACAAGAGATGAAGGGAATGGATCTGGAATTCGAAGTTTTAAAATTAAATATTTCAAATGTATATAAATACTATCATTTTTATTAATTTATTTGTTTATTTTTAGCTAACAAGATTCAATTCCATAGTTTCTTGAGTTTCAAATCTCCTTTCCCTCCTTTCCCTCACCCCCACAACAGCATATAGTCCAGTATAGGATCTGCAAATACTTTCATATTAGACATTAGTCAAGTTACAGAGGCGTATTGTACTAGGTGGGATGAAAAATGGTAAAGGGGAAATAAAACCAAACAGTGAAGAGAAAAAGATCAATTAGTTTGCTTCCATCAGGATTCAAGCTCATTTCTTTCTAGTTATTTCTCTGGATGTCGCATCTGTCTCCTTCATGAGTCTTTCGAGATTGACTTATATCACTGCATTGCTGAAAAGAGTCCAGTCTGTCGTAGGTGGTCATCACACATATGTTGTGTCTGTGACTATATACAAATTTCTCCTGGTTCTACTCTTCTCACTCAGGATCAAATACTATTATTAATTTTTAAAAAAATGAGGAGCAGACAGACTTCATATTTACCTGGAGAAGCTTACATGAACTGATGCTGAGTGAGAAGAGCGGAACCAGGAGAACTTGGAACACAATTACAGACACAATGTACGTGTGACGACCAACTTTGATAGACTGGACTCTTCTCAGCAATACAAGGTTATAAGACAACTCCAAAAGACTCATGATGGAAGGAGATATCTACATTCAGAGAAAGAACTAGAAAGAAAAATTTGAATACAGACTGAAGCCAACTACCTGCTCTCTTTATTTTTCATGTTTGGTTTTGTTTCCTCTCTCCCATTGTTCATTCCATTGGTTACAACCCTTCTTCACAACCTGACTAATGTCTACTGTGAAAGTATCTGCAGATCCTATATTTGATTACGTGTTGCCAAGGTGGCGGGGGAATAGAGAGAGGGGGAGAAATTTGAAACTCAAGGGATTGTGGAACTGAATCTTGTAAACTAAAAGTAAACAAACAAATTAATAATAAAGATAAAAAACGTTCAAATACAAAAAAAGAATGTTTTAACATGTTTAAATAAAATTTTATTATATTTAAAGAAAAAAGACTCAATTCCATCCTACCCTTTGCAGAGTTCTTCTCCCAGCTTCCACAATTGCTAGTGCTTTCTCCTCCCAGATTATTCCCCTTTACACTGATGATATCTTATATATACCTAGTGATTTCCTTGTTCTCTCCATCATTAGAAGGTGAAATCCTTCAAAGCGAGAGCTTGTGTTTTTTAAATGCTTAATAAATGTTCATGCACTGACTTGGTATCCCCAAAGCCTAGCATAGTATCTGGTACTTTTTTATGTTTGTTATTGTCATTAAGTCATTTCAATCACTTCTGATTCTTTGTGTCCCCATTTGGGGTTTTCTTGGCAAAGATACTAGAGCAGTTAACTGTTTTCTTTTCCAGATCATTTTATAGATGAGGAAACTGAGGCAAACAGGGTTAAATGATTTGCTCAGGGTCACACAGCTACTAAGTGTCTGAAGCCAAATTTGAACTCAAGTCTTCCTGATTACAGGTCCAGAGCTCCATCTACTGCATCACCTAGCTACCCACTGGAATATTAAGGAGTATTAAAAAGAAGGATATTTATTTCAGGGAGACAACTAGGATAATTACCGTCATTCCATAATTTCCCAGATAAAATCTAGTACTTCTCCTTCTTCAATTCTCAAACAATAGCCTTTATGCCTGTCATTTTTCTCCCCTCCTCCCCAAAGGAACATTGGACTCTGCCCCACAATCCCCAGAATCTGAAAGGTGAGCTTTCACCCTTATCTTGCCTGGAATCAGGCTCCACCTCCTTTCCTAGTCACCAAGTCTACACCAAAGCCTCCTTTCTAGCTCTCCTTTTATATGTTGTTAGAATTTTTGCTCCTTGAAATCAGATACTGCCTTCTTTGCTTAAATTTGTATCAGCATTTAATATAATGCCTAGAATGTAACGAGAACTTAACAAAAGCTCTATCTATCTTCTATTAATTCACCTATCTTTTCTTATTTCTATCTTTATCTTTCTACCATCTACCAATCTACATGTGGATACATGATATATAGTCACATAATATGTACACATGTACTTATTTCTTTGGTTCTTTTTTTTGGGGGGGGGTTAACAAGCTTACTTTAATCAATCAAACATATATCATTTACCTAGTTCAGGGGGAAAAGATCAGCATCCCGAACTTCAGAGTAAACATACAGAAGTTACAAGACAGAGAAACAGATCAAGCAGACAGGCTTCCAAACTGTCCAACCATTATCAATACTAAAATCACAATTACCAGAGAGGGAAGCATCAACATCTTGGTTTTCAAAGCAGGGGGGCTCTCAACGGCTGCCCAGAGTCTCATCTGGTCAAATCACACAACACTTCTCAAAGTAAGCCCCCTATTTCTTTGGTTTTTTACAGTTAGAGATAAGAAAACATAAGATAACAAGAAATTTCTCTACCATTCCTCTTTCATTTCTCCCCCTCCATCTCTCTTTTTCTCTCTCTCCTCTCTTTCTTCCTTTCCTCCCTCCAATCCCTCCTTTTTTTCCTTCCTCTGTGAGAACACCATCAGTACCAAGAGGAAAAACAGAAGAGAATGTGAAAACTTTGGAGAAAAACACCAATGGGAGCCCAGGCCCGAGTGAGCCCCGGTTTTAGCCCTAGGGTGGCTGGGCCAGCAGCCGGCTGGAGGGAACCCAGAACACCAGCAATTGTGGCGATTCCAGAATTATCAGCACATATATGCCTAGGACAAAGTGAGAGGTTAGTGCCCGATGGACTTTGGGACCAGTATTTGGGGAACGCGTCAGCTTCCTCCCCTGGGGGAGAAAAGCAGCTGAGGAAACTCAGCACAGAGGCCATTTTGCAGCGTCAGTCGCAGCTCCAGCTCCTGCTCTGCAAACTGTAGAGAGATCCAGCAATCAGTCTGGGGGTTAATTCCTCTTGCTGTAACCTGCTTGGATCTGGATTGTGGTGTTGGGGGGAGGTCTGGGGTGGGAATCCAATTTTCCAGACCAGGTGGAGGCTTTACAGAGGCCACTCAACCTCCGGAAGTTGTGAAGACCCCATGTTTGGGACGGAAGCTCTCCTGTCTGGTGGCAGAGTCCTACTGTGGCAACAAGCCCAAAAAATCAAATAATTAAGTGGCAA